>JALRMF010000056.1:0-194890 GCA_026120015.1 Dendrostoma leiphaemia
AGTATAAAAGAATAAGAGTATTATAAATATATTATAGCCTAATATATTAAATATAAAGCGCTATGTATAATCTTTAGTATTTTAAAATATTGCTATATTATAATTATTTAAAGCTTAATTAAAGCTTAAATAGCTTTTAAGCAAAAGTGCTAAAGAAAAGGTATATTATTTTAAAAGCTTAATTTAAAAATATAAGCTAGATAAGTTAAGCATTTAATAGATATATTAATAATGCTAGTTGTTGTTATTGCATTAAAAGAAAAAAAAGCTATACTTAGGCTAGTTTAGTTTAGCTGCAGTAGAATATAAATATACTTTTCTTATTAAGCTAATGCCTAGGCTAAATTAAATAGTATATTAGCTAATCTATAATTAGCTTAACCTTTCTTCTATAGCCATTAATTTATAAAATTGTATTATTAACTAAAAGCCGCTGCACTTAATAATAGCTTTTTATAACTCTACTCTTAGGATTTATTTAAAGCCTAAATCTAATAAAGTTGATTATTATTGATAAGCTGCAACTTAGAAAAGTTAGAGAAGGGTTTATTTTTTTATATTGCTGCAACTAATCTCCGATGGTTTCTATAGCGCTAATAAAAAGATCTGATATTTTAACCAATAGGAGCCTTGGATTTGAGGGGTCTTTTGGCGGACGTTTTCTTCGCGCTGTCGGAGACTAAAATACAACCTTTCTAAACGAAAGGCATAATATAATATAATTTAATAAATCTAGCGCATATAAAAATTTTTATTTAATTAGTTTAAAAAAAGCTTAAAAATAACCTTTAGAGCTTAAAATTAGCTATGCTTATATAGCAAGCACCCTAGGGCTTTAAAACGTTTATTTAGTAATTGCTATTATCTATTTCTTTTATAGTTTTTCCTGCTTTATTATCTATTTTACATAATGCATTTAAACTGCTGTTTAATTAGGGGATATATTGCAAGCAAAGGTCTCTATAAGCCCCACTATTCTAAAGCTCTTTACTATTTAAGAGCTCGTTTTTCCTTTATTCTTTTTATACAATAGACTTATAAAATATACCGTTCTATATGGCCAACGCCTCGCCCTGCTCGCCATAGTACTGTGAGCTTAAACTCTGGACCTCGTAGGTGAAGTTCTGTCCTGGCGAGGTGCCCTGGCCATACCAGAATTTAGTATAATTGCCACTTGAAAGGCTGACGTTGGTTGAATATCCTTCTGTAACCAGAGGCGCGCACTGGAGGACGCTTCGATACAGGATACCTAGGTACTGGAATTTTCGTCCGTATTCATTCCTAGGTGTTCGCTGCTATCGATGTACCCAGTGTCCAGGCGTATATTTGATGTGTTACTGAGGCATAGTCCGTCTGCAAACGGACAAGCAGCTTGAAAGTCCACAGTGCTGGGGAGTCTGGGCCGATAGAAGGTTGTACAGTCAGAGGTACAAGAAGTATTTGCAGAATAGCATTGCTGAGCATAATTCGCTATATTGGAAGCCTGATTTGCGGTGTAAGGCAATATGATACTTGAATCCTCGTCGAAGTTTCCCGTCACAGCTCCACCGACAATGGCACAGTTTGAGCCATCAAGAAGGACTTCATTGCCGATGCCGGTTGATATACGGGACGACAACCCCCCTGCCACGGTGAAAGCCGCAAGGCAGAATAGCGCTGTGATGGCGATAGGGATTGTATGCAAAATGCACCGTTTGGCGGTCCCCGCGCCAGGCCCAGGCAAGCAGAATGAATTGCCAAAGCCCAGCGTCGGCAGAACTTGAGTTCCGAAGAATTGCTCGCCGCTGATGGTGAAGTGCCACACGGGGCTCGAATGTCGAGAATACCCGATGCAGAATGAAACACAGGATACGCCAAAATCGGACTGAAATCAGACTTGTAAAGAAGGCCGTAAAGGAGAGAAGATAATTTCCGTTGGCACGAGAAAGGGTAAGCGTGGCGCCCATGATGCGGCCACGAGACCAATTCACCCAGGTGCCGAGATGTACCTCGTACTGCACTGCACGGAGGTGGTTGCTCCTTCCCACGCTGTTTTCTACGCTGTGGTTTTAAGCATGGTGATTATCTATGTACAGTAATTGTGAGGTCGAGCTCGTAGTGAAGACAGACGATGATAGATTAGCAGAGACAGTAGTTCAGGAGTGGTGTCGAGCGAGAGAAGCCCGAGGCAAGCTTTTAAGCCATAGCACCCAGTGCAGTCAACAATGAACTGATTGGGATACGGCGGCTTGCAAAATAAGAAGTCAGCTTCAGGACATCCGTTGGTCATGGACATACATATACGTAGGAACCTGAAGAGGCTGAAGAGGCAGTGTTGTGATCTCGTGACATGTAGCACAAATTGTTCAGCTGAGCCGTGATCTAGATACGTTCCCTGAAGGTGTTAATGGGCCATCAATACAAGATCAGCCGTAGCCCCCAATTTGGAGACCAGAATTGCTTAAAAAACCTGCTTGCAGTTGCAGTGCAACGCCTTGTACGGCCGGGACCACCTGCGACAGACCAGAAAATCCATATTCGTTGGCCAGGGACTCAGGCATCCAAAGAGGCTGCGCTGCAATCCGCGTGTCAAGGAGCACAAAGTATTCAGCTCAGCCTCAAAGAGTTCATTGGGCAATACCTCAAGAGGGACACTTGGGGGCCAGAATGGATCGCAGCACAGTAGACTTGGTACCTGCTCGCAGCCCTGGAGGTGCAGTGCAACACCTTGTACGGAAGTTTAGATCCTTCTCCACGGAGCTAGGATGAGCAATAGTATCATCTGCTACCTGCATAGACAGGAGGAATCTTGCATAGGCTGCCTCGAGTTGGACCGACTCGCTGAAAAAACTGAGGGGACGCAAATGCATTAGTATAGGGTACTCAACCGTTGCTCAATCCATCGAGTTTTGGAAACCTTGGAACCAGCAGTCAAGGACATGTGGGGGACGTCAAATCTCTTCCTCTCATAGAATGCACTGCCATGGGACATACCTAGGTCCTGATTGCATCGTTTTTCATTCTCAAAACCGGAGTTATGAAAATGTTACCGTTCCTCAAGTTAAGTTTCGACAGCCGTTTCTTTTTCTACTTCCCGACGACCTCCGCTCAGCCAGCCATGCAGACTATTCCCAGATTCATCATTGACACCGACATTAACACCATCGGCGACGACGGACAATTCCTCGTCATGGCAGCACAGTTTCAAGCAAGCAAGAAATTGGAGATCCTTGGCCTCACCATAGTTGCGGGTAACCAATCTCGTGTTCAAGAAGTATCAGACTGTCTCAAAGCTGTGGAACGTCTTGGCATTGACATAGAAATAGGTGTCCACACCAGAGCACAAAGCCCGTTCCTTCACGATGACAACTCGCAACAGCTGGAAGGATCGTTGTTGGGCAATGCCACGTGGTAGGTCCTACACCGAGCCCCCCATGAGCCTCACCAGTTGGTCCCGAGGTCGCGCCACCGGATGGGTTCGCGACGCACACGAGCCCTCAAAAGCAGCATGCTGTCGACTTCATCATCGAGACCATCCGTCGCCATCCAAAACGGCTTTTCATACTTGCCACCCCGCCCCTAACGAATATTGCAATGGCAGTGCGGCAGGACCCCAGCATGATCCCGCATATACAGCAGATCGTCATCATGGGCGGACAGATCTGCGGTGCAGGCGACGCATTCCAGGGCTCTGCGGAGTTCAAGTGGTGGTTCGACCCCGAGTCGGCGTGCGTTGTGTTGATGGCTGACGTGGAGCGAAAAGGGATACCTTTGAATGTCACGGATACCTAGGTGCTGCCCGTGTGTCCGAACATATATTCGATCTTATTGCAGATTATAAACCGCCCACTATAGTTATGGACCTGATCAAGAACCCTGAACGCTGGGGCTTTATATATGATACCGTGGCCTTTGCCTCACTCTACAAACCTACTCTGGACTTGGACGTGTGAGAGCTGTATGTTGATGTGAACTGTGATCCGATGAGTCCGGAATATGGCAAGCGCATTGTGTGGGGTAGAGAACCGTGCCTCTCTTGCGTACAGACAGTATCGCCTGTGGTGCTCACGATCGGCAATGATCGTTTCTTTGATATGTATATCGACCACCTCACTCGGGCAGTACCTATTGTTACTGGAAGCCCTTGAGGGCATTGCAGCATGTCAATGGGTGGCTCGTTTCAGCAGGAGGGAGGACAGGGGAAGACACTGAGGACATAGGACAATATTATGTTCGAGCCTCATGTCCACCTTTGACCTAGCCTACATATGTAAGTACCTATACTGAATGTCCTCGCAGAGGTCAGGCTAGTGCTTATGTCTCTACCTAGGTAGTGTCTAGAGTTACATTGAAGGTCGACTTGAGTGTTTGACTTTCGGGCTGGATATTTGTAGATGTTTTCAATGTTTTAAAAGTCGATTGATATGAGGACAGAGTCGCAGTGAAGCGGGCCTTATATACAGGGGGTAGTACAGAAAAGCCAGCTTATATATATATATATAATGCCCATGGATATTGCTCTTCGCATCACCCGACAAGACAGCGATTTTATGAACAGGGAATCTGGGAGTGTTTATAACGGATCTGGAGTTTGGTGAATTGAGACACTCTGACTTTTTGGAGCTGTGACATGTGACATTGTGCGTACAATGTAGCAGGAACAGCAACGTGCTGTACGAGTACATACTAGGTAAGGTTTCTTGCTTGCTCGGAAGCGTGGCCTATGGGACATGGCGGACCCGTGCGGCGACGGCAAAGATGTGGGTCCACTACGGGGCCCGAGGTGTGGGTGGCTGCCCGGCATCGATCTTGCCGGCCACCAAAGAAGAACCCTGGAGCAGCGACTCGATATCGTCCTGGATGCGCACTTCTCCCATTCTGGATTAATGCCCCCTGTTTTTGCCAAGGGAGAGTCTAGACGCTATTTTCTGGGCCCGGCTCGCATTGGCTGCATGGTGCGAAGGACAAAGTGGTTGAGTAGTGCAGGTTGAAACGCGAACCGCGAGCTCGCCGATGGATCTGTCTTGTAAGTCCTGCAGTGATCCCAAAACGCCGGGCGCATTCCACAATGCCTGAATGCCCGCTCGAGGTCGACGGCTCGACAAAAACAGGTGGGTCGAGACGGCACCTTGGGGCCGTTTGGTTTTTCCGGCCTGCAAGGCTCGTTCCTTGGTGAGATAGTGGTAGTACAGTACAAAGTAGTCCAAACAACCCGACACCCGGGTATTGTCACAATTCTTTAGTGGTGCAAGTGTGCCTTATTCCCGATTGTGCTTTTTTTCTTCTTTTCTGCTTCATCGGCTTTTCTGCTCCCGTCGTAGGAGGGGTCCACTATTTTTGTTCTCATCGTCACTTCTGGACCGTTCTCGCCGCTTTCTCATGTACCTGTTCAAGTTCTCCTAACCGACACATTCATCTGTCTCGGTGCCCTGCCTTTGATTCCATTCCACCTCGCATGCCTGTTTCACTTGACTCGCCCCGTCACTGTTTGGAAGTGATCGCCTGAGGGAGCAGACCATTTCGAGGACTCAAACATCTTCCCCCACCCCCGGTTTTCGGAGACGGTCGTAAGTGGCAACAATATGGCTCCGGGCCTCGACAGCAAGGACGGCGGAACCGCCGATGAAGACCGCCTTGGCGCCCAAGCCACGGGAACAACGCCTCATCCCGCAGGGGACGACGCCCTCCACGAGTCGCTTGCCGACCCGGAGGAGAGCGAGACCGAAACGGCATCCCACCGCGACGACGAGGATGACGAGAAGTCACGACGTTCCGCCGACGAGGCCGAGGAGCACCACGACCCTGAGCCGGAAGGGCCCGAAGGCCTCAACGCCGGCGTCCTCGCAGACCCCGAGGCCTTCACGGCGCGGAGCCGGACGCATTCGCGCGCCTCGTCCACGAGATCGAGACCCCTGGTCGTCGTCCCGCGGGCGAGGCGGAGGGGCCTCTTCGCCACGTTCGTGCTCATCCCGGAAGTCGAGCGGCCGTATGACTACACGAGGAAGACGAAATGGCTCATCACTGCAATCGTCGCCCTGGCTGCTGCCGGCGGTCCCATCGGGTCGAATATCATGTACCGTATGTGCAGTTTTCTTGGGTCTGACTTGAGGGAGGGGGGGGGGAGCCTGCACTTGCAAGCGGGCGATGAGTCTGTGGGATGAATGCGACTAACGCATCGTGTAGCTGCTCTGACCGACATATCTCGCGATCTGCATACCACCGACACGGTCGTCAATATGACTGTGGCATTTTACATGCTGTCTATGTCTATATTTCCATTGTGGTGGTGAGTCCAATGTTGGTCGTGGGCCTCTGGCTGTCCCTCAGTCTCTCACTGACATCAACCAGGTCGTCCTTCTCCGAGACTCTCGGTCGACGAACCATTTACATCATCTCCTTCGCCCTCTTCGTCGTCTTCTGTAGGCACCCCTTTCTTACTGTTACAGATCCCAAAGTTACTTTGTGCTCCCTTCCCGCATGCTAATAGTCTCCAGCCGTGCTGAGCGCCATCAGCACCAACATTGGGATGCTCATTGCCATGCGTATTCTTGGAGGAGGCGCCTCAGCTTCCGTCCAAGCCGTTGGAGCCGGAACGATCGCAGACCTATGGGAGGTCTATGAGAGAGGCCAGGCGATGAGTGTGTTCCCCCCCAGTCGTCCCAATCAACCAGATGCATCTGCTGATTTCGGCCTATCTAGATACTTTCTACCTCGGCCCCCTTCTGGGCCCTCTCCTAGCACCGATCGTGGGCGGAGCCCTAGCCCAAGGCCTCGGCTGGCGAAGCACCATGTGGTTCCTCGCAATCTTTGGCGGCCTCAACTTCCTCAGCCTGCTCTTCCTCCTCCCCGAGACCCTCGCCAAGCGCAGACCGGCCATCCCTCCTGGAGGGGAGGACGACCTCAACCGCACGACCAGCCTGGCGCGCATGTCGACGCGCCAGTCCGTGGCCCTCAAGACCAAGAGGGGCGCCCAGGTCCTCCGCAAGTTCCTCGTCGACCCCCTCGACTGCATCACCTACCTCCAGTTCCCGCCCGTCGCCCTCGTCGTCACCTTTGCGGCCATCACCTTCTCGTCCCTCTTCATCCTCAACATCTCCATCCAGTCGACCTTCTCGGCCGCGCCCTACGGCTACTCGACCATCATCGTCGGCCTGCTGTACATCCCGTCCTCGCTGGGGTACTTCATCGCGGCCCTCCTCGGCGGCCGGTGGGTGGACCACATCATGGCCCGCGAGGCCCGGAGGGCCGGCCGGTACGACGACAAGGGCAAGCTCGTCTACCACCCGGAGGACCGGCTCAAGGAGAACGCCTGGATCGCCGCGAGCATGTTCCCGCTGGCCATGATCTGGTATGGCTGGTGTGCGTACTTTGGCGAGTTCTGGCTGGCGGCCATGATCCCCAACTTCTTCTTCGGCATCGGCTCCATGCTGGTCTTTGGCGCGGTCACGACCATGCTGACCGAGTTCATGCCCAAGCGGTCCTCGAGCGGCGTGGCGCTGAACAACTTTGTGAGGAACATCTTCTCCTGCATAGGCGTTATTGTCACCCAGCCGCTCATCAATGCTATGGGTGTGGGCTGGCTCTGTACCATGGTGGCGCTGTTTGCGATGATCAGTGGGAACTTGTGTATATTTCTGCTAGCGAGAAATGCCTCGACGTGGCGGAAGAAGATGGAAGAGAAAATGGCGGCGCCTTAGGATGAACAAGGAAAGGCCGATGAGATCACGAAACAGCGGGTTTGTCTTGGTTGCATTAGCGGCGGTTTACTTGGAACATGTCACTGTGCAATAATACAATGACAGTTCAGGAGGTTGACATTTTCGGGGGATGAAAATTGGCTGCCAATGTTGTTCTCTATCAACAGGAGCGATAACTCGCTCACCCAGACTTTTCATTCGCAGACCGTGGCATTTCCATTGGCACACCCAGTACGTCCATCCCCGCCAGCCCGCACGCACAGTTCAAAGTACAATTTGAAAACCTAGTACTCCTACTACTAACTTTAAGCTTTATAATTTTTAAGCGTTAGTTTTTAGCTAATAAGCGTTAGTTTTTAACTAATAACATCTTTTTTAATAACGTAGTTATACAGTGAGTTGCGCGCGACAGTGAGTCGTGCACTTTTTTTATTTTACAATATGTACCTTTTTAACCTACGGTTTCTCTATAATAAATAATGGCTAGCTTACTCTAAGAAAATTAGATTATTGCCGCAATTAAAGTAATTAGATCATTGAAAAAAATAAGCTAAAATTACGCTGCTATACTCTATAATATTTTACTTATTATACTTTGCAATTATATTAATAGCAAAAACGCAAAAGCAAATACTTAACTATTAATATAAAAATTAACTATAATTAAAAAAAAAGGCTTTTATTTATTATATTTTTAATTAAGATATGCATGGATTTTTGCCCTAAGTTAAAAATATAAAAAATATAGCTAATTATTTACTAGCAATGTATAATAGCAGATGCATTAGGATATATTAAGCATAATGCTTTATTTAGCAATGCTTAAAGCTTAAGATATATATTAATTATGTATATAATTATTAAAAAGCTTTTTGCAAAAATTTAAAAACAATTAGCAATTAGTTTTGCTTAGTTGCAAATATAAAGGCAAAGTATAATATTTAAAACTGCAATTTCTATAACTTTAATAAAACTAGCTTTATAATAAGCATAATTTAATTATTTTTAATAATTATGCATTTAAATTATATTAGAAAACTAAAATTAGTTTAGCTTAGCAATTAAGAATAAGCAATAGTAATTATTTATATTAATAGTAATAAATATATAATGCCGCCGTTTTTAATTTTTTAAGGCTGCTACTATTTTGCTTAATAGTATATATAAATTAATCTTTCTAGCGATTAGGTAATCTAGACAATTTTTAATAGATAAATAAATAATGAGATAAGCATATAATAGCTATAGTATTTTAATAAATATTTTAAACTATGTAGAAAGGGCGCTTATAGGATAATTATGCTTAATAGCTATAAAAGCTATATTAATGCAGAATTTAAAGCCTATTGCAAAAAAAATAACATTATTTCACTTTGTTTATCTGCTTATTTATCTCATTTAACCTAGCCTTTTAATATAAATTATTTTAATATTTTAAAGTTAAAATACAATAATTAGATTAACCTTTTTATCAAAGCTAGCATTACTTATATTACTAAGGTAAAGTTTTTAACCGCCTTTAAAGCTGCATTTTTTACAATAATAACTAAGGAAAATGTTAATAAATTATTTAAAAGAGCTAGACTTATCTCTTTTAACCTAAACGCTGTTATTTTAAAGCTGGATATTAAATTGCAGTTCCTAACACTTTTTTAAACCCCCTTTAAGCCTACCCTTTTTTCTAACTTGCAAACGCTTTGCAACTCTAATAAAGCAATATTACAATCTAAATTAATTAAAACTAAGATTGCAAATCACTAAGAAAGCTCTCTAACATTAATTTTTTATACTATAAATTACTTTCTAAAAAGGGCATAAGAAATTGCATATTAGTTAACCCTAATAGAGTCTAAAGTATATACTTTTCAAAAGGCAAATATAGCATTTAGAAAAAGGCGCAGAGCTAAAAAAACTTAATTGTAGAATAGAAGAAATAATTCTATATTTAATAGTAAAAAGATTTTAGCTAAGAAAGGTATAGTTAATAAGCAACTAGGGGAAGAGGAGGAAAATAGTAGTTTATTAAAATAAAAGCGGACGGCTGGTTAGGCCTATAGAATCTATCGCAAGTCTGGCTATAATGCATAAACTTATCTAAAGGCTAAGGATATAAGTAAGAATAATAGTTTTAAATAGTTTTAATTGATTTTAAGCGTTAGTGTAGAGTTTTAATTAATTAAACTTGTAAGGTATAATAAAAGTGCGCGACTTACTATCGCGCGCGACTTATTATATAACCACGTTAGCTAAAGTATTAATCTTTGTAATAAAAATTATATATAATAAATAATATATATATAAGTAAAATAATAATAATTTTTTTTAATCGCTTTAATTGTTAGGTTAAAATCTTTTAAATTTCTCTGCGTTAAGATAGTATAGCTTACGTTAGGCACAAGGACGCTATTTTAGTAAATGGCATTGCTGCCTTTATAGCTTTTAAGGCCGTTATGGTTATTTATAAGCTACATATGCTTAATGCAACGCTATTCGCCAAATTTTAATTTCTACACCCTACTTATATTTATTTAAATAATATAATGCTATATGCTTTATAGCCCTCTTTTTTTAAAACGTACTTTTGACAGCCTTAGTAGCTTTAACAGCTCTTAGAACTAGTAGCTTTAATAGCTTTTGGAACTAGTGGCCTTGACAGCCCTTAGATTTAGTGGCCTTAACAGCCCTTAGAATTAGTAGCCTTAACGGCATTTAGACCTAGTAGCCTCGACAGCCCTTAGGACTTGGTAGCCTTAACGGCATTTAAAACTAATAGCTTTAATGGCATTTAGACTTGGTAGCCTTAACGGCATTTAGATTTAGTAGCCTTAGTAGCATTTAAACTTAGTGGCTTTGGTGGCATTTAGACTTAGTGGCTTTAGTGGTATTTAAAACTGGTAGCTTTAATAGTGCAAAGCTTAATGCCTAGGCCGCTAAGTCTAATGCCACTAAGGCTACCAAGTCTAAATGCCACTAAAGCCACTAAGTTTAAATGCCACCAAGGCCACCAGGTCTAAATGCCGTTAAGGCCACTAGGTTTAAATGCCGTTAAGGCTACTAAGTCTTAAAGGCTATTAAGGCTACTAGTTTTAAATGCTACTAAGAACCCTTGAAATATTACGTAAATTTTAATAAAATATAAAAATTTCCGTAGCTTTTAAGTTAAAAACTATAAATTAATTCATTTACCCTACCTGTAAAGTTGAAAATTAAAAGTAGCGTTGCATTGAGCATACGTCGCTTATGAACGACCACAGCCGTGGTGGTGCGGGGTCATCTTGCGCGCTTAAGTAGGCCACCCTGTCCGATAAGGCTACAATTGTAAAGTCCAGTAGTCTCTGGTGACGCTGGGCCAACAACGACACACTGTTTTTCAACACTTAGCCAAGCAGCCTCGATACATTCTTCTTGCTACACCTTTCAAGTACGATCGACTGAAGACATTGTGGAATATGCGAAAGACTACGGAAACCATTAACGCCGGGCCTATAGCCCGACTACTGACCATTTTTGTGGTCAAAGCAAAGAACCAGAAGTTTCTACGGCGATTATGGAAGCTCTGGCCCGGCACCATGACCAAACTCGGTATATACATCAAGGTCAAGCCCTTCGCCAGTCTAGCAGAAGCACACACAATTCAGCTTGTCGCCCAAAAAACTTCAATCCCCGTCCCGAAAGTACATTGCGCATTCATCCACAAGGGCCACACGTACATTGTCATGCGTCGAATCAAAGGGCAGATGGCATGTCGTGGGTGGCAAAGCCGTACAGAAGAGTCAAAAGAGCGGATAGCCGACCAGCTTCGCCACATGGTCGCTGAGCTTCGTTCTGTAGGCCCCCCTGACGGGGCATGTGTCGGTGGTGTCGACGGCGGTCCCTTCTGCGACTGTCGCCTGCCCTCCAAGCTCCTCTGGGGACCATATACGACAGTCCGTGAGTTCCACGAGGCGCTCGTAAGCCCCCGCAGATGTAACTGCGGCACACGAAGACCTACCTCAAGATTTGTCCGAGCTCTTCACCTTTTACCGGCAGCCAGGCAGCAAGCTGGTTTTGACTCATGGCGATCTTAAGTAGCCTGAATATCTTAGTTCAGGAGGACGAGGTAGTTGGCATCGTGGACTGGGAGACAGCAGGGTGGTTTCCGGTGTATTGGGAGTATACCTGTGCTAAGAATGCAAATCCTCAGAATTTGTTCTGGGCGGACGAGGTTGACAAATTTCTAGCTCCTTTGCCATATGAGCTGAGGATGGAAAGCATCAGACGCAAGTACTTTGGCGACGTTTGAAAATTTGTTGGTGTCCAGTCTTTCCAGTGGAAGGATTCAATTATCTAGCTGTTACGTTCAAGGCACTAGCTCAACCCCATTCAGCATATCCCAAGTTGGGACTTTGCTCAAATTGTAATCTCCAGTTCCATCAAACCGATGAGCATCCTCCTTGGACCGAGCATACCACATGGCTGCGTCCCGAACCGACTGCTAGTTGCAAATCGATGTTCCCAAAGCTCTACTATCTCGTCCAGCCGCCTCTATTGCCTCCCTGACCCACTCAACACAGTTCCAACCCTGAATCTCTCGCCGAATTGGTATATCTTGGAAGATGGACCTGAGTCTGCTCTTGTTTTTCATATTTCCCACCATAATGCGAACAGCGAACAAGTATCATTGACGTTGGCTGTAACGAGGTATCCCGCTCCTCGTATTCCCAAACCATCTGTGCTTTAGGTGGACTGCCAACGAGTTCAAGTTTTTTCCTTTCACATGGAAGCGTTGCCCTTGGCTATGATTTGCCTCTAGTTTCGGCCCAACTATCAGAATCCAGTGATATCTACCTAGGTAAGCGCTATTAGAGAGGGAATCAAGCTGCGTGAGATCGTACTGACGTGTCTTCCTGCCCAGGCATAGCCGGTCCGCCTCCTCGAGCATATAAACCAACATAAAGACGGTCTTTGTTGGAAGGCATATTCCACTTCAGCCCAACATCAAAGAGGAAAAATGGTGCAACCAAGTAAATCCTGGGCTGGGGTGCCGAAACAGAAGCTCTGAAACGGGTACGAAATCGAGAGAAGTACTTCTGGCATATATAGGCTACTAAAATCGAAATAGAATGGCACTTTGTCTAGCACTCTCTACACCGTCGCTCCGAGTGCTGCACGGGTGCTCTCCTTGAGGTCACGTCGCGAGACATTCATTGGTAGATCAGACATGCACGTTGGCAATACACAGGTGTGGCGCTTAGGACCTCGGGATTCATTGGTCACAGATACCCTGTCTTAGCGCTCGTCCATCCATGGAGGGTATAAGTGGATGTGGAGTGGCAGAGTGGAAATATCTATTTCAGTATTGGGTGGACGTGGAGTGGAAGATATAACGTTATTTCCATCCATTCTACCCAGGTATTCCATGCGTGGAAAGGCATGGAGTGCTTCAAGTTTTGCAGTCTAGGCATCGTAGCGGATCTCAGCATTACGGCTTCGACGTCCAGTCGCACGATCCAGCATGAATGTCGACTTCTCGCAATGAACCGCAAAGGAAAAAACAGAAGGAGAAGGAGAAGGAGAAGGAGAAGGAGAAGGAGAAGGAGAAGAAGAAGAAGAAGAAGAAGAAGAAGAAGAAGAAGAAGAAGAAGGGGAAGGGATTTCATAATGTTGAGGGCGGAGTTAAAATGCTACGTGAATTCTCACTGCAGCGCGAGAAGACGCATTGCCGCCCTGTTCCTCGCTCTGCCTCCACCCAAGATCAGCCGCCGTTGCCCTCACAACCTCTGCCGGGCGATATTAGAAAACCAAAGAACTCATGGGGCAATCAAAGTTCAATGCTGCGTATAGGGATCTTCTCAAACAAACTAGGCTGGGACAGCCCGCCAGCACCTATGGCGGTCGAGAGTTTCTTGCTTGGTTGCCCAGGTGGAGAAGACCTGACTTGCGTCAGGCATACGAACAGCAACCGGATGCCAAAGCACTATGTTGACATACATCTCGATATGTTGGTGATGTGACAATCATGGACTTGCCTTGTCGTCCTTTAATCCCCCCGAGGGACGATGCAATGCTGTGCCGGTACAGTAGACGTCACCGTCCTTGTTGCCGTTGGTGCGGGCTCGGAGATGCGGGGAAGGACAGCCGTGCCAGTGTCCCGAGGTCAAGGACCGCCGCCGTCTTCCTGCACGAAATTCGGGATCGACTAACCGGAAGCATATCTTGCATCCCCTTGTAGCCAATTCCTTTCTCAAGTGTGACAGAGTTCAGTTCCTTGCATTTGGAAGGGCAGCCTTGAGGTTTAACAAGCAGTCAAGGCAGCGAAAAGTGGTACTAGTCCTCAACCTCACATCAATCTTCTGACTGGCTGCTTGCTGATTCACTGAAGGAGGTGAGATACCTTGGTTACTGTACAACACCTCCTAATATTCTCTCATAACTCCAGCTTTTGTAAATACTACCTGGCCTACATGCTCCTCCTCGTTTTTTTTGTTTTTTACTCGAGCCTTCCCCAGCAACCAACATGTCTCACCCACAAGACGCTCTTTATGCCTCCTCCCTCCAATCTCCGGAGTCCTTCTGGGCAAAGCAAGCCTCCCGGCTGCACTGGCACAAAAAGCCCTCCACCATCCTCAACAAATACACCAAGACTCTTCCCAAGTCGAACACCTCTCACGAACACTGGGAATGGTTTCCCGACGGCGAGATCTCCACCTGCTACAACTGCGTGGACCGCCACGTCCTCGCCGGCCACGGCGACGCCCCGGCCATCTTCTACGACAGCCCCGTGACCGGCACCAAGCAGCGCATCACGTACTCGGAGCTGCTGCGGGAGGTCGAGACCTTCGCGGCCGTCCTGCGGGACGAAGGGGGCGTGCGCAGGGGCGACGTGGTCCTCGTCTACATGCCCATGATCCCCGCCGTCATCGTCGGGCTGCTGGCCGCCTCGCGCCTCGGCGCCGTCCACGCCGTCGTCTTCGGCGGCTTCGCGCCCCGGGCGCTCGCGCAGCGCATCGATGCCAGCCGGCCGCGGGTCGTCCTGACGGCGTCGTGCGGCATCGACGGCAGCAAGCCGCCGGTCCCCTACCGGGAGTACCTCGAGGAGGCGGGGCGGCTGGCGGCGTGGAAGGCGCCGAGGACCATCGTCTGGCAGCGGCCGCAGCTCGAGTGGCACCCGCTGCGGAGGGAGGGCGGCGAGCGGAGCTGGAACCGGCTGGCCAGGAGCGCGGCGCTGAGGGGCAGGCGGGTGAAGGAGTGTGTGCCGGTCAGGGGCACGGATGGGGTGTACGTGATCTACACGTCGGGCACCACGGGGCTGCCGAAAGGCGTGGTGAGGGAGGCGGCCGGGCACGCGGTGGGTTTAGAGTTGAGTGCAAGGCAAATGTTTGGGTTGCAAGGGCCGGGCGATGTGGTGAGTCTCCCCTGCATGGTCCTGTCTGTGAGAAAGTGTTGGCAGTACTGACAAGCATATGCGTCCCAGCTGGCCTGCTTCAGCGATATAGGATGGGTGGTCTCCCACAGCTACACTCTATACGCACCCCTCCTCGTCGGTGCGGCGACTGTTTTATACGAGGGCAAACCAGTCGGCACACCCGATGCCGGCGCTTTCTGGCGAATGATCCAGGAGTACAAAGTCAACGCCATGTTTACAGCACCAACCGCCTTGCGGGCCATCCGCAAAGACGACCCAGAAAATAGTCACATCTCGCGGATTGGTGAGCAGGGCGGGCTGAGATCACTCCGGGTGATGTTCCTGGCGGGCGAGAGGTCAGAGCCCGCCATCATCACAATGTACCAAAAGCTACTCGGCAAGTACGGCGACGAAAGCATAGGCGGCGCAAAGGTGATAGACAACTGGTGGAGCTCAGAATCTGGATCGCCCATCTCCGGACTGTCATTGTCTGCCCATGCGGTTCAAGGCACGCCAGCCAAACCACCACTAGAGGTCAAGCCTGGGAGTGCTGGCAAGCCCATGCCCGGATTTGACGTGCGAGCGGTGGACGACGATGGAAATGAAGTTGGGAAGGGAAAAATGGGAAACATTGTGTTGAAGATGCCACTTGCGCCAACGGCGTTCAGAACCTTGTGGGAGGACGAAGAGAGATTCTACAGGGGCTATTTGAAGAGGTTCAATGGAAAGTGGCTGGACACGGGAGACGCTGGAATTGTCGACCCCGACGGTTATGTGCACATCATGGCAAGATCTGGTGAGTCCACTTCTCGTCTTTGACGTCGACTGACTGCAGCTGACCTTCCCCCAGACGATATTATCAACGTTGCAGCGCACAGACTAAGTACTGGTGAGTTCCGAGGTGACAAGACCAGCTCGGGTCTCAGAGTAACTGACAGCAAACATAGGAACACTCGAGCAGGCCATAACATCACACCCACAAGTCACAGAAGCATGCGTAATGGGCGTCCCCGATGCCATGAAGGGCCAGCTCCCCTTTGCATTCGTCCTCACATCGCCGTCTTGTGATCTCGACGATACCAAACTCCTTTCAGAAATTCAACAACTCGTCCGCACCCAGGTCGGCCCTATAGCCTCACTTGGTGGCATGATCCGGACCAAGTCGAACGCGAAGCCCATCATTCCAAAAACGAGATCTGGAAAGACACTGAGGAGGGTCCTGCGTGAGCTGCTGGAGAATGGTGTTCACGGCGAGTTTGACAAGACTGTGAGCGTCCCTTCTACAGTCGAGGACGCAAGTGTGGTTGACACGGCAAGAGGTGCGGTGCGGGAATATTTTGAGCACAAGGGGGACGCACACAAGGCCATTGAGGGAAGACCGAAACTATAATTACCATTATTTGGTCTCGGTCAGGGTTGGCTCCAGCGATTGGTGGTAGATTAAGGTACAAGCCTTGAACATGAGCCTCCCAGCTTGCAGCGTGGAGTCGACGTGCAGAAGGTTCCTATAAATGACCAGGTACTCATCGCAGTGCACAGCCCCTTTGGGGGCTGGCCAACTCCTCGTCAGGCTGTACGCACCCTTCTGATATTTCTCGACCGAGTCTCTTGCACTAACACACCTGGTCGTCTCCCTGCGCAGCTTAGTCGTGATGGCGATGTACTTTGCGCACTAGCTGGTGCAAACCGCGCCTCATGTGCAGGATTGCAATCGATTGGAGCGGAAGGCCTTCCTGGATACTATCTGGGCTACTTCCAGCTCTTTTATTCGCCCCACGGCAGCCTTTGTCGCCGTCCCGAGCATGCGAGCTTCTCGTGGGCTGGCTGGGAGGGCGAAGTCCGATGGCCACGACGCGAGGCGGACGAGAGCGCCTGCGGTCTACCGAACATGCCGAAGTGGATGAGCAATAATCCGCTCGCCGATTGGAAAGCACTGCGGCCCAACGCATTCTGACATCATCTTTCTGAGTTCTACCTGGAAAAGGGCCCATCGCCACTGGAAGCCATCATGCGTAGCCTGCCACATGCATTCTCCGCAGAGACTGAGGCCAATGACCAGCCTACAAAACGGCCGAGTACCGATGCATGGTTGCTGTAAGACCGGTTGTGGTTGGGATTCGGGAATGATATCGTGGGATGAGGATATTGAAGGTTGGCGCGTAGAACCGCGGCCTTGGGTATTGGATTCCTTCGCCATGCATGCTCTTGACAGCGTGTCAACAGCCAGGGCGAGTTCTAGCAGATCCTGAAGCGACTGGACGGGGATGAGTTTGAAGTGGCGGAACAGGGTTGGTGCACTCAACGGCTATACAGTCAGTTCACCCCATGACGACCACCTCGCTTATCCCTCCCTGCTGGCTTTTGTGTTCACATCAGAACAGAGACACTTCAGCAAGCGAGGGCGGACTCGCTGGGCCAATCTTCCGCCGAGACACGAAATCCCGAATGCCCCAGGCGGCAAAGGAAGCAACGACCGGCGTGCGGTGCAGGCCATGACTCCATGAGGACTGCAGCTGAACAAGGACAGCAAAGACTTGAGATTCCGTAGGTGCTGTCTTTGATATTGATTGTTGCATTATGAATCACTAGGTAGACACATCTAGTAGTAACAGTCTGCTTCATTTGCCATCAACCAGAAAGTTCCCACCGTACACCGTCCTCCATGCAAGTCGTTCTTTTGGCATGACCTCCTACGACACCCTTCGAGAACTCGGCGCGTCTGTGCAGAGCTGGATTTGATAGGCGGTGACAAGTCCAGCTAGAGTTAAGAGAGCTTGTTCCATATCCACAACGTAACAAGTGTGAGGCTGAGAAACACCAGCAGCAATGTTGTTGCCTAAACTTTCCAAAGTAATGGTCTTCTGGTGGTGGTTCTGTGGATAACCACTGACGCGTCCGTTGCAGGACATGTTGGTAGACCTCTGCCGCCTACCTGGGTAGTGAAGCGCAGGTGAGCCCGCAAGGATGTGATTGTTCAAGTCAAGAGAGGATTTATCGCAGGCAAGGGTGATGTTGATTCTGTCGCGTGACTAGTGGAAAAGTTTTCAGAAAAGCTTTCAGTATGTTTGGATCGGCGCGTGCTTTGGAAATTTGCAGGTGCTCGTCGATGTAGGCCTTGATGTACGGCTTTTGCTTGGCTGTCGGATCAGTGGTGAATGAGTCTGAGCGTTGACTGAGACGCCCAGATTCTTCCTGGATGAGAAGACCAGTTGCCCTGGAAGGGACCAGCTGCCTTTGGGGATTTGCGTCTGTCCCTCTTTCCACGGAACTCGTTTGAGTGAAAAGTACTGAGCGCGTTACGTAAGCGCACTGGCATATTCACCTCCTTCCACCAGACGGCTGGCGGCCTGGGTTAGCTTTACCTCCAAAACAACAACAACCTTGGAACAAGACACATGAACTGACATCAGAGCTGACCTATGTTCAAGTCACTGTCTTTGCGTTCTATCGTTGTTGTCTCAAATATACTCATTTAACGTCACAGACCGATGAAACTCTTGATCCGTTACACGGCGTTATGAATGCCCAGGTGGCCTTCAATTTTCCCAGCGTCCCCGTTTCAACAAGAAGAGACAATATATTATATCTGCCAAGACCCCCAATTCTCCGCCGACCGTGAGAGCACATGGGCCTGTGCTACCACGATGCGTTGCACTTCCTCAAGATCCCTCCACTCTACGTTGCGACCCGTGAACCGCAGCTCGCGGGCGATATCCGCACGCTCCTGCTCGAGCTCCTGATCGACACGAGGCCAGACCGAGTACTCCCCCGTGTCGGCCAACATGATGGGCACCGCGCAGTCCAGGCACTCGTACAGCTCCTGGATCCTGCCCGTCGGCCGCCGCGCGAAATACACCACGTGCTCGCCGCGGGGGAGGACGTCGCCCGGGTTGTTCCAGAAGCGGCCCAGCAGGTCGACCACGACGAACCTGATCCGATTCAGCGCGCGGGTGGGCATGCCTCCCCCGTACGGGCGGTGGTCCCAGCGCCGCTTGAAGTTGTCGTGTATGCGGTGCACCAGCCGCGAGTACGCGCAGGTCTCGTCGTAGGTCGGGGGCCGCCCGCCGTGGACGGTGATGGACAGCTTCGCGAGGGCCATGGTGGCGACGTTGAGCTGCCACATGAGGATGGCGACCTCTCTCTTGAGCACATCTTTGGCTCGCTCGATTTGTAGCTCTGAGGGCGGCACCGGCTGCCTGAGGAGGTCATCTTCTTCGAGCTCGAACGGCCGTGACCTTATCTCCTCGTCCGAATCCGGGTGGTCGAATTGGGTTCCAGCGTATTCTACTATTGTTGTGTTGAAAGACATCGTGTTTTCTTTTGTACAATGTTCAAGATTCCTTTGGGAGATGGAGAAGGGTGAAATGATGGCTTCAGATATTCAACAGCACCAGCGCCTGTTTTCCATTTCGCTGGGGCCAGTCGCTGCTTTAAAGCGCATTCGGATATACACATGTTGTATGATGCGCCCAGTGTCCTGATCCATAAACATAACATAGCCTTCCTGTTTAGGCATGTTTGAGTCTGTCTGGTATGACTCGACGTCTGAGATGGGCATAGTTGAAGCCGCTTGATACCCTAGGGGGTCCTCGGCGCGCTTGCGCGTGTTGGCCCTCAAACCTGTGATCGAGCACTTTGGCTTTTCCCTTTCCTAGAATTGTGTCGAAACGAAGACTAGTTAACAATAATGCTCAACATGGAGATTGGGGCGTGCACGGTAGTGGAAAACAACTGCATGTAGCCGCAAGCGCACACTCTGACTTTACTAGTGCATAGACCGGACATATAAGTCCTCGACAGGTCAAAGCTATAACCCAACAACTGAGTCATTCACTAGTGGGAGAGACAGAGAGACAGAGAGACAGAGAGACAGAGAGACAGAGAGACAGAGAGACAGAGAGACAGAGAGACAGAGAGACAGACTAAGCAGGGGGGGAAGCAGAGAGGGGAAGTGGGCAAAAGCGCATCCAACACAAAGACAGAGGAGGCACCTGCTGTCTACTTTCATCTCGGCCATTAAATCTATATCAAGTAACAGGATATGGTCCAGCTCACTTACTTGCCATCCTCAGAAGAAAAAAATACCCGGTGGACAGTTAGTTGTAGCTGTTCCCGGGCGTGATTTAACCAACACCACGGCGACCAAACCACAGGTGTCCCGTAATTCCTGCTCAAGCTTCTGGAAGGCGGAATGAGCCACCCAAAGGTAGGTTAGGTATGTCACTATTCTGTCCGCCTCATATGTACAAGAAGAAAGTGCTCTTACTCTCTCCCAGCATCGCGCCGCGCTGTCATGCCACGCCATGCCATTCCACCTCACCCTGTCGCTCCACTCTCACTCCTCGGTGAACCTGCGCTCAACAGTGCAGGCATAAGTTTCTTCATCCCTTTTGCATTTCATAACAGCATCAAAATCATAGTCATCTGTCTGTCTGGCAGCACAACACAAGTGTCAAGTTTCCACACACGAGGAAACCCAGTCCTCATATACGCACAACCACAGCCTTCCCCAGTGAAGAAGAATCCAGGAGAAGCTTTGCCCCTCTTCTATTTCAAACATTAGGAAGGAGAAAGAAAAACCCTTTCCACTCGCTTCAAAACCTCCTCCCCCGTCTCTGAAAGAAAATGTTGGAAGACAGCCCGCACGCTCTCCGTCAACCTCTTCTCGTGTCGAAGACCGCTGCTCGCCGGCTCGCCCACCTTAGTCGCCCCGCCCGCGGTAACTCCCCATCTGCTGAATATTAGACATCAGGCTGCTCGGCCTCGCGAGCCCGCTGGCGGGCCTCGGGAGCCCATGCGCGTTCGACTGCGCCCGCGCGTGCGCGCTGGGCGGCCCGCCGATCCTGCTGCTGCTCGGCGCCTTGAGCCCGGACGCCATCCCGCCGGGCCGCCCGATCATGCTGTTCCTGTTCGGGGCGCTCATGCCGCTGGGCTTGCTGCCGGGGATCCCGCTCGGGCTCGGCGCCGTCTTGCGCGGCGTCGTGGTCGTCGCCGACCGCGTGAGGCCCATCGTCTGGCCCCGCGGTGGGACGGGTGCGGACGCGCGCTGCGCCAACCGCTTCGGCGGCGTCGTGTGTTCGACGGCGGTGGGCTGGTGGCGCTGGGGCGTGGGCCGCTCGGGCGTTTCGTCATGATGGTGGTGGTTGTTGTTGTTGTTCTGCGCGGCCAGGACGCTCTGGTTCGACTGCATCTGCATGAGCTCCTCGGCGAGCGTGACCAGCTCGCCCTTCTCGACGCGCTCGCACTCGAGTGCCGACCGCAGCGAGTCGTTGTCGCCCTGGACCGTCTTGAGCACGGCCTCGAGCTTCTCGACCTCGGCGTGCAGCTCCTTGATCTGCGCCGAGTCCTTGACGGCCTGGTCGCGGCGCTCGCCCGCCTCGAGCTCGACCTTGGTGAGGGTCGCGTCGCGGCCGACGCGCAGCTCCTCGTTCTCCCTGGTCAGCTCCTCGATCTTGGCCTCCATCTCGCGGATCTTCTTGTCCCAGCGGTTCTCGTAGTTCTTCTTGAGGGCCGCGACCTTGGCCTCGTGCTTGCTCTTGTACGCGGCGTGCAGCTCCCTCGCGACCTTCTCCACCGCCAGCTCGATCTCGCGCTGTGAGGCCTTGGCCGACGGGCTCTTGACGCCGCCGGGCGAGTTGGCATTGTCGCCGCCGCCGACTTTGGATGCGCGCATGGCAGCCATCTTAGACTCAGCCTCCTGCGCCATCATCTCGGCCGCCTCGCGTCGCCCCTCGCTCTCTTCTAATCTGGCCTCGAGGGCCTCGCGCTCGCGCGATGTCGTCATGATCTCGTCTTTGACCTGCCGAAGCACTGTCTCCATTTCTCGGCCCCGCTTCTCCCACGTTTCTTTCTCCTCGGAGAATTGCTCCCGCATGGTGCGTTCTTCTCGTAGGGCCTCTCCTGACTCGCCGGCCCGCTTTTCCGCGTCCATGAGTGCCGTCTTGAGCGAGGCTGCTTCGGCCTCCTTCCCGCTGAGCGTCGCCCTGAGGCTGCTGATCTCTGACATGAAGTTGGACTTGAGACTCTCGAGCTCGCGAGCGCTGATGCTCGGAACGCTACGCGGGGTGGGCATAGGCGGTATCTCAAAGTCAAGCAGGTTGGCGATGCTTTGTCGTTGTGGCGTCTTCTTGGCATCCACAACCGTCAAACCCTTGGTAGGCGACGTTCGTCCACCGGGAAAACGTAGGTTGTCTGTAAAGTCGAGCAGGTTTGAGGTGGTGTTGGACCCCCTCCTCGCATCCTGTGCCATCTGCGTGGGCGTGCGCCCGCCCAACCTCGCGAACGTCGTCAGGTTCGGAATGGCGGAGAAGGTGCTGAACTCGCTCAGCATGGACTCATCGCCCTCGTCATGATTGACATCGCCCTGGCTGTGCTGCGACTCTTGATTGCCGTCCATAGGCGCCTTCACCGTTGCGCCCTCCCCGGGGATGCTGGTATCATCTTCGTCGTCCTCGTCTCCCATACTGTCCAGCGTGTCCTCAAAGATCTCAATCGCATGCCTCACGCCCGGGTTTTGTGCAATGGCCTCGTCGAGCGAGATCTCCCTCTCCTGCATATTACTGCGGCTGTGACTGTGGCTCTGGCTCCTGCTCAGCTCGGGGCGCTCCGTCTCGTCCGTCGTCTCCTCTGGCTCCTCGCGCTCCCTTACCGCCGGCGGGATGCTCTGCGGTCGGCTCCGCGCATTCCCGCCACCGCCGCCGTCTCCCGTGTTGACCCTGACGGGGAACCTGCGCAGGGGGCTGATGGACTTGCGGGGGCTCTTGGGCGTCGGGGGCGCCAGCTTCTCGTCCAGGCTCTGGCTCTGGCTGTGGTGGTGACCGTTGGCCGCCGCCGCCTCGTCCGAGTTGGACCGCGCGAGCATCTTGAGCGGGGACATCTCGCTGCCGGACATGATGCGCGACCGCCGTTTGTCCTTGGACGGAGAGTGGTTCTCCTGGTTGCTGGAGGTGGTGCTCGCGGAGGACTCGTCGACGTTGTTCACAAAGGGCGAGCTGGCGTCGTCGAGGCTGTCGGCGCCCGTGGACCGGCGGGTGAGGGCGGCGCGCGGGGTGCCGCCATGGCTGCTGCCGCCGTTTTCGAGGGCATCGTAGCTCGGGGCGTGTGCGTGGTGGTGGTGCGCCGCGGCGGGCGTGGAGATGTTGAGGGGTTGTTCCTGCATTGGGGGGAGGGGACGGCCCATGGGGTCGGGGGCGTCGCCTTATCTTGGAACTCTTGAGGGGGAGGGAGAGGGGGTGAGAGAGGGGGGGGGGGCGGGCTTCCTGTCGGGCCTCTGCCTCCTTTCCGTCTCGTGTCGCGTCGGGGTCCAGTCGTTTGCTCGTGTTTTTATCGACAGGTGCACCTCATGCTACCGACAAGAGTGCGGCGTGGACGTAGGCGAGATGTTCGTGTCGTTGTTGTTCGGGGGGCCTCCTGGTTCGAAGAAGAGCAAGGGGCGGCGTTCGTCGTTGGCGGGAAGCGCAGCAGATCGAAATGAAGAGCGGTGGAGTCGGCGATTGCCCCGTGGCTCGTTTCGTTCCAAGGTTGCTGAGGCACTTGCACCGCGGAAGGATTAGGATTGCACTGGCACGCTGGGAGGTTTTTTTTTTTTTGGGATGAAGGTGGGTGTGGTAGGTCGCAAATGCGCCGAGCGGTTGGCAGTTTGTTTGTGCAACCTGCAGGTGCTGGTCAGGACAGGACCCAGTTCGGGGGGGGGGGGGGTTGCAGCTGCAACATGCAATGAATTGGGTACTGTACCACAATTAAAGTCGGTCAATGCTGCTGCCGCAGCGACACTACGGCCGACGGGCGCACTACTTCCAAGAATCCTGCAGGTGAGGTCGTCAAAGCGTTGAACTTTCCAATGTTTGTCGACAACAAAATCAGACGACTGCCATGGTGATAGTATTCAAACTGTACCACTCCTTGTTCTTGTTCTTGTTCTACGCAATTCCCGTCGCGCCCACGCTTACGTCAATGAACGCCAACAACTCTCCTGGACCCAGCCAGCAATGTATTGTACGTGCCGTGTGCCGCGCGCCTTTGATTTGGCGTGGGTCAACAAAGGGCCTGGGCCATTGTAGCCCATGCAACCAAACGCAAGCCCAGACTGCCTGGCTGCCAGGGCAGAGTGGCTGCAAGGCAATTCGGTTGGCCGACACAAGAACTCGCATGCTGCCAGGGGCAACACACCGTAGCCGTCCACTAGCGGCCCGTCCTAGATGGCACATGCATCGACCGGCTCGTCCAATCTGCATTCCTTGCGGCCACCGTCTACCGGTACCCTCACACCACCTGCATAACTCTCCAGGTACCGGGCCTTTGTCAGCATACACAACCCAGCATACCGCAGCCACACACACCTGGTCGGTGCAGCCAGCGTGCATCTGTTTCTCCTCCCGTGGCCCCGTGGCCCCGTGGCTTTTTGTTTGGGCTCTGCAGAAACAAACTATTTGCGGGAAGGTCATTACCCCAAGAACTTGTACATACATGCAGTGCATATTGCATTAGGGTCCAACTGCCATCCGACGACGACCTGTCATTGCCACCAGGTTGTGTGTCAGAAACTGCGGGCATCTTGAGATGTTTTGATTTAGTTTTTCATTCATTCCTCTGTGGCACCGTCACGGCTCGCGGATCATCGTGTGCTGCGTGCATGGCCACGAACAGCAAACCGGAATTGAATGGCCACACGAACTCAACATATCGAGACTGCCCAATCCACGGCATCGTGGCACATCTTATACATACTACGTTGGCAGATAATAATCTAGGCTAATCTAGGCAAAGCAGATCACCGCGCACACTGGTCCCGTTTCGCCGCTTGGCGAACTCCCAGTGCCTTGGAGACCAGAACAGAATGACAAATATATGCTGCAGTGACGTTTCACCAGAGTGTGTGAAGGGCACGAAAAGAGCCTCCTCATACAAAGACTCGGTGCCGAGACAACTCTGCACAGACGCGCCGAGTGCTCGAAAAGGTGTGATCAACGTGCACACGCTGATTGTGTGCGGTAAACCTGCCGGTGAGTTGCAGTACAATACTTTCCCGTATGTACAATGCACTATCATACATACAGATCAACTAAGGGCATTGCTGGCTCACCTTAGCACAAGCCCCTGGGAACCATTGTACAGTACCAAGAGACCGCGGAGCCCGACAAAACGGGACGAAAATATGTCGCGGCCCGTCGCTTGAGACCCCGCCCCGTCCCGAGGCAACCCCCGGAGCCCCCCACCCCCCGACCCCCCGACCCGAAGGAAAAAGTTGCGATGACAGTACTGCATCTGGCCAAACCGCCGACAAGCAGATTGCGAGACTTACCTCACCCACCTACTCCTTCGATTCATCCATCATCATCAAACGTGTTCAAACCCACACGGTTGGTCACACACACACACACACACACACACAGAGAGAGAGAGAGAGAGCACACAGAGAGAGGGAGGGAGAGAGAGGGAGACAAAGACACACGCATATGAACCTGGCAGTGTAAAGTTGGTTTCAAGTCTAGGTCTTCTTTGTATTGACTATGAAGGAACTTGGTGGCATTTCCAGCATAGCTCGTCACAAGAGCGCGTCGAGTTTTCCTACTATCCCCTCGGACACGACCAACACCGGAGCTCCCAAAAAGCCCCCGTATCTCTTCTCGTATCGGCCCCCGCCCGCCCGCCCGCAGTTTATCGGCAACTCACCCAGCCTCCGCCCTCTTTCTGGCCCCCACTGCCGGGCTTGAAAACTCACTGCTTTTCTGATTTGATAAAAAAGAGGTAAAAGAAAAGTCGTTAGGTCGTCATGATTCATCCATGAGAAAGAACAAAACAGAAACATAAACGGTTTCCAAAGGGAAGACCACCCCCCAGAGCAGCGCCTCCTTTTCACAAGAGCTGAGCCCATTAGAGAGACCCTTTCCCATTCCCACCAGCCCTCCGACCCCGGAGAAAATAACAAACAAGTAGCTTTCCCTGTCATGCGGCCGTTTCTCGTCTTTTCCGTAATTCCCCATGTCCATGGTGTCCGGAATACAGACAGTTATGAGACCTCCCTGATTCGGGTTTGCGTCTCTCACGAATGCCAGGATGCATCAATCCCATTTGTGCGACGCGAGACCGTATGTGTTGTATTTCGCAAGTGGAAGCACGAAAAAGAGCCATGATGGCGCAGAGCGCGAGGTTGCCGGACCTGGTTGCATGGTAGATCCGGGCTGTCCACGCCGCGATGCCAACGAGCACGGAGAAAATGTGCCGGGGCACCTGCGAGAAGACAAGCGAGGCATCTCTCTGCCCGTCAACGTTTCTCATGTGGGACCCATCAAAGTCGTCAACCATTCGCGTCTCATCATGGGGCCGTCGAGCACTGTCGAAAATCAAGGCTTGTTTTCAGTCATAAGGTCGTCATCGTGCGGCGATGGCTATGGCGATGAGTTGTAATGGGTGTCGGATGAATACAAATGTGTCACATTAAGAAAGAAAAAGGAGTGGATCGCGTGTGGCTTGCACGGTTCTCTCCAGGTTGAGCGTGTCGATGTCGAATGCAGGGCAGGTCGTCGTTCAAGCATTAGCTCCGTCAATCATCCCGAACCCAGAATTGCCGCAACGCCTCTATCAATTCGACCCGGCCAGAGTCAGCAATTCAAAAGACGCACAAACCCCGTCTCAGGCACATTTCATCGTCTCCTCGTAGGAGCTGTCGTCGCGGACGGAGGCTGGTAGACCTGCGTTGGGTTGGGGTCGAGGGCAAGCGTTTTTCGTCGCTTCATGTCCATGCCAGGTCCGCCGCTCAGGGGACGCTCATCCTCGTCATCCCGGCCACGCTTTATGCCGGCGCTCAATGGTGCAGGGGCATACCCGTTTTGCATCGAGCTGTTCATGTCGGGCTGGGAGCCATACACATCACCGTTGCTCCCGTTGGTCGGAGCCCGATCGTTGCTCACCACGTTGTACATGCTCGACTGTGTCGGCCCACGCGGGGGAGTGTTGTAACCGGATGGGGGATAGTAGGCTTGAGGCGGCGCCGCGCTGCGGGGTGTTGACCGGCCAGAAGCTCCTTGATGGCCCGCGCCACCCGCCATCTCAGGGGAGAGGTGAGGGTGCTCAGACTGGAGCGACGGCAGTTGAGGCGCGCTGTAGTTGTACTGCGTGTTGTTGTTGTCGTAGGTGCCCCGGTCGTGCGTGTATTCGGTCTCGTGCTCGTGGTCAGCCTCGTCATCGGGGCCTCCCTGGGTCACATGCTCGCTGCCCTGGGTTTGATAAGCATTCGAAGGCTTCTGATCTTGCTCGCCGGGCGGGCCAGAGATCGAAGGCCGACTTGATGGTGGGCCCATCTCACTCTTGACGTAGTTGCCCTGCGAGTACATTGGGCGGTCTTGCGGGCTGGTGTTCGCCGGCTGGTAGGGAGATTGCAGAGGTGGCGCGTTGTACTGTTGTCGAGAGGCGTCGTATGATTGAGTCGCAGGGGGGTAAGCAGACATACTCTGGATGCTGCTTCCAGGTGGCGTAGTGGCTGGAGTAGCAGGCATTGAGCGTGTGTTGCTGAGATTGGTGTCAATGGACATGGGGTTAGTACCTTGAGATCCATTCATCCCTTGCTGTTGTGGCCATTGGTAGTTGTCAGCCCCCATGCTGCCCATAACACTCGAAGCGCTCGTCGGAGGCGTGGGGAACGTATGCGCTCGGTCCAGCGACGGCCGGTGGGATGGCAGTGGCCCTTGAGGGGGACCCGGGAGCCCCATGTGGTGGTGGTGTTGCTGGAGGGAGGGCAAAGGGGCCGGCGGCTGCGCATTTCGCATCTGGGTCTGCTGCTCCTGCTTACGCCGCTCTGCTGCCTGCATGACTTGAGTGGTCCGGTTCTGGTTGGTTGGGTGGTATAGAAGCGCTCCAATGTTGTGCACAAACAAGGGATATAGAAGTTCAGTGATCTTTTCCTTGTTGGCAAAATCCAGAGCCCTCTCGAAGGGAATCCTGTTCGCGGGTTAGAATCTGAGGGTTTCGCGAATTGGTTGGTGTTCATTGCATCTCGACGTACCAGACACCCTTCAGATGCATAGGGCCAATCTTGACGACATGGCGCACCTTCTCGCTCTTTAGGATGCCATCTCGTCGTCCACGGGTCATGCCCGCAACGTTGAGCAACTTGGTACCGTTGATCATGTGATTATCTGGTAGCTTGCGTTAGTTCTGCACAAGTTCGGAGATCGAGGCTCTGCGGCTGTCTCACCTTCTCGGCGTGCCACGCAGATTCCCCTGGCCTCAACTTGGAAGCACAGGCTGCCTTCATCCTCCCACAGGGTCGCGGTCACTCTGGGCTTCATTCCTGGAGGAGCGACCTGGCCAGTGGTGTCAAAACCGCTGTACTGGTTTGGCATGCCTGGCTGTCCCGGAAGGGGAAGCACATTCTGTGGCATGCCGCCTGACACAGGAGCAGCTGGTGGAGAGGTCAAGCCGTTGGCGTACCCATATTGCGGGTACTGATGAGGGGCTGCCGAGTACTGGGCTGGGCCGGGTTGCAGCAGAGGTGGCCCCGGCGGTGGGTAATGTGCCATAGACGAGGTCACTGGTGGCGGTGCCGAGCCCTGCAGGTGCTGCTGCGGATAATACATGCTGTTCGGATCTTGCGGTGCCTGGTTCATCGCTGGGTACGGTTCGTAGGCTCCCGCGGTGGTTACGGAACCCGGAATGCTAGGATACTCTGAAGAGGAGGAGGGCGTGGGAGGGGTCTTTGCACCGAGCGATGGAGCCGCCGAGGTGTAGGATGACTGCGATCCCGCGTGTGAGCCTGCCGAGGACCCTAGAGAGCTACCCGGGGGCGAGCCCGTACTCGAAGAATAGGCGTGCTGGGTGTGGACAGGAGGCAAGGAAGGCAGCCTCTCGGTCATGAACTGGCGCGGCGCGTTATAATACGAGACTTCGGATTGACCCCGGGTCGGCACTTGAGATATCGACGGTAGATCCAGCTTTTCGGTGTTTCCGGCGTTGAGCATGAAAACGATTGCGTTGACCGGAGGTGGTCAAGCAGTCTACCGCTCAGGTAGCTCGGTACGCCAGCGATCCTGAGTGAATGCAGGACGAGATGTGAGCCCGACCTGCCTGAAGCTCACTGTATCGACCTGGTAGAAAACCGCAAGAGACACGAGAGCCGCCACAAAAAGCAAATACGCTGGGGAGACGCGTCTCAAGTCGTCAATTGGCGTGCGACAATGCAGTGGAGCGCAAAGATGCTGGAGCCGATGCGCGTCGCTACAAGTCGTAATGTAAAACAATAATGCTGCTCCGAAATGGATCTTCAAGAGTCGTCCTCGACCATTGACAGATGCCGGTAATGCCCGTTGACCGGTGGTTGGACCTCGGAGAAGGAGACTTGAGGTCTTCTCCTGGGAGGAGACGCTGGAGAGCTGGCGGTGACGGCGGTGATGGAGGGGTCGTCGCGTGGTAGCTACGTTGGATCCCGTCCGTTCCTCGTTCCTTAGGTAGGTGAGACCCACGTTGTCCCGATGATCCTGCCGTGCTGATTGCGGAGCTTGTGAAGGTCGATGTCCGATCGCCTTGGGGACCAACACGATGATAAGATCACAACGCTGCGTTTCTCCCTAGAAAGAACTCTGTACCCATTAGTACACCGCAAGGGAATATGATGGTGCGCTGACGGCGTGAGGGGTTGAAAGACGGCGCAAGCTTGAGCGCAAAGAGACGGTCCCCCCGAAGCCACTATTGTCTGAGTTTGCAGACTAGACCACACGCCTTGGAGCTTTGGACTTGGAATTTCTCTCTTCTTTTTTTCTCACACTTTTTTTTTTTTAATTTTCCTTCTTTCTATTGTGTTCCTCTTCTTTCCTCTTCTCTTTTTCTCATGTTGACAGTGGAGGGAGGGTAGTGCGTCTGTTGACTGGTGGGTTTTGGCAGGATTGTGTTGGGGGCGGATACGGTGCTCACCTTTGCGCGGCGTGGGCTCTCTCTCCTCGCACAAGGAAGCATGCAGAGTCTGGTGCTGGTGCTGGTGGCCGACTCGACTGGTGATGCACGGTGGCAGCTGCGGGTGAGATTGGCTGTTGGTGTTGGAGGAGGAAGGAGGGAGGAGATAGAGGAGAAGCACGAGAGAGTTGTCAAGAGAGGCGGTGCGGTCTGTGGTGAAGAGGAAAGTCCAATGTCAAGGCTCGTCAGGGAAAAGAGAAGTACAAGTAAAACCAGTCAAAGTGTGCAGTCCCCAGTCCGGTCGTCAGTCCTGGGACCCCGGCAATCCCACCAGCATCCCAGATTGGAGCAGGGTACCAGGTAGATATGGGTCAGGATAAAGCGTCAGGGTATGGGCATGGGAGACGGAGGGGTGAGGGTGAGGGCGAGGGCAGGGTGGACTGGGGTGAAGGAGGAGTACGCAGAACTATGGAACTGCACATACTGTGGTAGCGATCAGATGGGCCAACGCTACTGTCGGTACGGGCTACGATGCCAGGCCCATCCAGTTGCCTACCGTGCCTCTAACGGTGCCTACCAGGTACCGCAGTACAAAAGTAGCAAGACAGCCTGGGGGGTCCACGGCCTGACCTGGGGGGGCTCTCTACTGTGTACCATGGTAGGTACCGCTGCGGAAGAGGTGTCCTCGGCAAGAACCAAGTGAAGTGACAAGGGTGCGGAAATGGTAGAATCCTTCAGCCACACATACACACCTCTCATAGTACCTGTTCTCCTCTTTTGTTTCTCTCGTCTCGACGCTTTCCCGGGCCCTCTTAGCATTTACCAGGCTCATGAGATGAGGATTAGACAAGACAATACGAGACCACAACAGGTGACGAGAGAGCACAAGCTGCAGCTATCAACTGGTCTTTTGGCACAGTGAGAGGCAATACCCAGAGCAGGGGTGAGAATCCCACTTCTGCTTGGCGCCCTCAAGGCACAAGGATGAGAGGGGGTCGGGATAGGAAGCAAGAGAGAGGTGGTGGAGAGCGGGGGGAGGGAAACAGGGTGCTCGTGCCACACCTGCCTGCTCCTTGCCCCCGGCCCTGCCAGCTCTCCAGACTGTCTCAGGGGCCAGCCGGTGGTCTGTGAGGTGGCCAGTGTGTTGTCTGCCTCTCGCGAGACCCCAGTCCAAGAGGGAAAACAGGGCCCGCTCGTCTGTTCGTTCACGGGCTCCCTCTCCACGGGGCTGGGGGCGCATTGGCCCGACAGTGGGCCCGCTGCTCCGTCACTGGGGAATGGCGATTGGGGCCACGGCCAGGATTTGGTGGAGTGGGGACACGAGAGGGACGTTGGTTTACATAGTAAGTTGGGTCCAGCCTGTCCAGCAGGCCTGGCGTCCCAGCCAGCCTGGTGAGGTCTGCGGGCCGGGGAGGGGGTGTACTTTGTAGAAATTACAAAGAGCGAGAGAGTGAGAGAAAAGGCGCTACTCGAACGGATACTTCCACATGCTGCCTTGTTGACATGGAGTCAATACTCCCGCTTGTGGTTTAGCCCATGACCAGCGTGGCCGAGGACAAGAGAGGGGACGCATTTAAGTTACTTCCCGTAGCGCTCGCTCTGGACCGGCGCGGCGGTGTTGAATCCTGGGTCGGGGATCGTTCGCCCGTTCGCGCAGCCTTGAACATGGCTGGCAATGTACGAGTACCTCTAGCTGCACTCGCATTTACATAGTACTCGCCGGCACTGCATCATGACTTGATACTGCTCGAGCAAGTCCTGCTGGGGCCTTCTAATGTTCCAAACAAGATAAAATTCATGGTCAGATGTCTATGTACTGTCTCATGATCTTATCTTGTCCATTAATCCTGTGCCTCGACCTCTCTTCTCTACGGGTCCAGATAGGTAGCCGTAGCCGGGACAGGGACGGGAAAGTTGAGAAGGCGACAAGGGCCTGAGGCCTCAAAATCGAGACAAGTAAGAAAGCGTGGGGGAGGGGGTGCGCATACCAAGGTTGCACCGGAAATTCGACTTTTGCTCCAGAGTGGGTCGACCAGGATGGATAGCTGCCAGGATGATGGGCTCGGCCACATCACATCCATGTGCGAAAAGCAGCCTGTCGACTACTGTGTCCACCCGCCAGCCGTTGTGGACTCGAGGGCGGCTCGATTTCCAATGTCACCGTTGCTGTCGCGGTGGCTCGAGCTTTTTTTAATTATCTTTTACTATGTATTCATCTCGTTCTTGACCACGTCCGTGTGTTTTCCTACGTCCATCTGGACTTGATTGACATCACGAGCCGGAACACGCCTTCCCAAGAAGGGATTGGCGGACACACACACAGACACACACAAAGACTGGTAGCGGCTCGGTCAAGTCGATCGATGAGAATGAGAAAAGCCACGGGCAACTTTGGTCAATCTCACACCGCACCGTTGAAGGACACACTTTGTTGGACCGAAGTGCCGCTAGTGTTCGGTCGTCCGTTGCTTGGTAAACTTTCCTATTCCCGGCTCCGTGGTAAGAGTTAGAGAATCGCTCCAGAAAAAGTCAAAGCCCCCGGCCCCCGCGCTTCAACCCAAGATTAGGGTTCATCTAGCCGCTGGCAGAGCTGCTCTACTGCGCACGGATCCGTACACAGTGGTAATTCCGTGTTGCGATATCAGTCCTGTCCACGGCAGGCCAAGAAGAGCCTACCGATCGGGCGATTCGTCGTTCCAAAACGCCCCTCAAGTCGACGGGTGGAATTCTCGCAATTTCCGTCGTCAAGCACGAAGTCCATCGGATGCCCAAGCTAAACAAGCTGTCAAGGCGCTGGGCCATGCGTCGTCATTCTGGTCCTTATCTCCTGCTGACATGTCATAAGCAATTTGATTCCTTGTCGAAGGCTGAACATCACGGCGAAGGTTCGCCAGTGAGGCCAGTCCAAAGGTGCCGGTAAACTGGGACTGGGGGACTCGACCTGGAGAAGCAATCCTCCCCGGCTCGCCATCTTTCTTGCATGCAGAAACGCCCATCAATCTGGCATTTCGCAGGAGACGTACGGTGTACCCGTCCATTATTGAGACGTTGTTCCGTGCGCCGGCCTATAGTAGCCTGCCTTATCACGAACCTTCCTGCTCCCTTCACACCATCTCTTGCAGCGCGCTCGCAGGCTCGTCGTCATTGTCAGCCACCTTTCTGGAAGCCGGCTGCGTTGAAATCAAGCCAATCCCCAACCGTGAGTTCTTGCGAAGCACAAACACAGTTCTGCTGCGTTCTGCATCACTGTGCCGCCGTTAGCCTCCAAGGTAGCGACGTGCCATCCTGACCCCTGACTGTACTTTTATCAACCAATCACAAAATTCAAACAATCCGAAGACAGTGAAGGGTAGATCCAAGACACACAGTCTGTTTATCCTTGCTCGCGGTCCTCGTTGGCCGCCTCTGGTGGCTGTCACACAATTTTATCTGCGATTGAGCAGGGTTTGAAGGGCGTCTCGACCAGAGGAAAATACCCTGCCCGGCCTGCTCGCCGTACCAGAGCACGAGTCGATTAACCTTCCAAAATTTGTGTTCCTGAGTCGTGATCATACAAATCAAGCAGACAAAGCAAGTCCTGGCAGACTGGCAGAGCGATTTGGGCTGTTTTGGCAGGGCTGTCAAAGTCGTGTGGGAGACTCGGTCGATCATAGACAAGGCTCTGGAAAAAAAGGGTTCCTCGCAAGTTGCCAAATGGTACTCTGCACGGATCAAATGAGAGCTGTGCTCTCAGTCGTACCGTACGGCCCCGTCCTTGCAATGTTGCAATTTTGTCCCCAGCGCGCGCTCGCCTCCGTGTTTTCTGGGACGGCCAGGGCAGGGACCAGGCCTCGTCAGAAGTACCCCATACTTTCTCTCGGTCCCGCTTGAGTTCTGCAACCCCGCGGCAGCCTTTCGCAGCTGCATGCTGTTGCTCCTCCCGAGAGCTTGTTCGCAGCCACGCAGTAGCTTCGCCTCAGCCTTGTCGGGTGCGCGAGAAGACACTGAAGTAGTGTAATCAACGTGCCGGTATCGAGACGACGGGCTTGAGGTGGTTCCCGAGAGATTGTATGGTGCTGGGGCCGAGACTTTACGCCCTCGAGTATAGCAGTATAGCCGTGCTTGTGGGCGTGGTCGGCCATGGTGCGGCGCGGACCCCATGTGGGGTGGCCACACTCGAAGCATCCCTGTCTACCGCGAGTGTCAGACGTGGAGTTGACGAATTCGAGTTGGCCACCCTCCTCTCGACCTGCTCCTGTCTCAAGGGAGAGAGATTGTTACCATCGGAATACGAGCATCGAGGAGCCCCTGGAGGAGGAGTCAAGTCTTGATCTGGCGCGGCTGGCTGGTTTCGAGAGCCTCAGTACCACCATTGTTTGAGATGCCTTCCCACAGTACGGAGCGTACGGGATACATAGTGCACCTGCGCAGAAGCGAGACGCGAGGAGACCCACCTGCATGCCATCTTTCAACGGTGAAGTGATCCGCGAACCCGGTCTCCTCGACGTGATATTGAGAATCCACAGCGGCCAACCCCACAAGCTGCTTTGAGAAGTGAGATGCGTTCGTTGTCGATACTTTGTACTCCGACGATATCGAGTAGACGCGATACCCACAGATAAAGCACGAGAGGGGGAGCCCTGGGGGTGCGCAGGTGGTGGGGACGCAGCCATGCAGATGATGCGCCTCTGGTCCATCAGCAAGCAGCACGCAGAAGCGGCCCGCGGGCGCAGCCGACGCGCCCTGCAAGTGGCCGTTCAACAAGCGCAGACGCGGCGCCAACGAAGAAACGTTGATGATCAGTCTCGGCCCAGGCCTAGCCCTGTCCGCGCAGACAATCGTGGCGAAGAGGATTGCAGAGGCGGGCGCGCGGGAGCGTGGGGAGATGCGGGCTGCGGGCGTTGCATGCAGCAACTTTCTTTAGGTACCACCTGCTATGTACTTTGTGATACGCAGTAATTAGTAGTACCCCTACCGGCACTGCATGAGTACTAGTAAGCAGGCAGGGCAGGCAGGCAGGGAAGCCTCTTAACCCTGTTCAGCCCATGAACTTGGAGGGTTCTTAGCGAGTCCGAACAACCACCTCCGTCGGAGTGCAGTCCAGGAGTGGAAGAAGATTGAGAGGCCATGTTCGGAGGTTAGCCGCAGGATGAGAGATGCTGTGACAGGGCGCAGTATGTGTCAGTCGTGTGCAGTGAGGGCAGCAGTGGGGGTTGGGTGCCACGGTGCCACTGCAGCACATTGCAGTCGTTGTCCAAATAGGCACAGCCCTGAGAGAGCTGCACAATCAAGATGGGTCGACCGCAGAGGAGATGGTGGAGGGAGATGACGAGATGTGAACCTGCCATACTTTATTTGGTACAAAGCACAAAGTACCTACATGCGCTTATGAAGTACAGCAGTAAGAAGAGAAAGGGCGGGAGGAGGGAAGGTGCACTGATCCACAGCGCTTGCCCTAGGAGCATCCATCAGCTGTGGAGGCTTAGTCATGACGTTGACCACTGGACCACTCCTCAGCCTCATCCCATTGTTCTCCCCCATCCACGTGTCCGGTGCTGCCAGCTCAGAACTCTGCTGAATTCCCCAAAGTATACAACACTCCTGATCCTGTCTGCTATGAGCACCTTGGCTCCTGCAATGCAATGCCGATGTCCATGCAGAGCAGATCCCGATGCACGCCTCACGCAACACAGGACTCAATGTGCAGACTCAATGGGCCTCTCTTGGTTTCATCACCATAGCATATCCAGCTGGGACCCTCCGCTTCACCACTCATACCGGTGCACTGGAATGCTTCCTGACACACGGGCCTCCATTCTCGATTGAATTCCGGAATCTGGAATCGGCAATCTGAAATGGCCCAGTCAGGCGGGAACAACAGTTGAAGCCAACATCTACTGCTTCACAGCTGAACAGTCTGGCACACCTTTAAAGCCCAAGGTATTGCCACAATCTGGCAACCGTCGTTGCTATTGCTCTCGCGGAACTTGCACCTTTCCGGCAGCGTGTCACAGAGCAAACCTTATCCTCGGTACTGCGCACTATGATGCGCACGCACTCTGTGGCGTGGCGTATCATCCCTTCTCTTCGGGTAATCCAGGGTCCAGCAGGTTAGGTTGTCTAGAGGCCCAGCAGCCGCGCCTCACACTCAGGTTGTTGAAGACATGGACCCAAGGGCCTAGGCAGAGTTGGCGCCGGTGGACTCCCAAATGCGAGATCCAGGCCTGAGGTGTCCACATGGAGTCTGCAGAGCACTGGCTTCTGCAGCCTGGGGGGCCAAGGGAATAGCCGCCTTGCAGTGCAGCAAGATGGCCCGGGCCAAGCCTGCCAGCCATGCCATGCCAACCAGGCCCCAGCAAAGCATGCACGTCTTACGTTTGGCACGCAAGTCATGCAGATGTTTAAACTTGACGGACACCCAGCGTACGCACGGACTGATGGACGGCGGGTGCTCATCATCTGATGATAAACGCTTGCACTTCTCGGACAATACCTGTATCTGTCCACGGCCTATTTGACCACCGGCGATGGAGGAAACTTCCGAAGTGGCGCTACCACAGTATCGCGGTACGGTCTAATCCCTGTTCTGTTGTACACAAACTCGATACTGTGTTACTACTGCATACCTCGATTCATCTCTCCACAACACTGCAGCAGGCCAGCAGGCCAACAGGGCTTATACTCGACAGGCAAGTTCCCCAGAAAACATCTATTCGAAGGTCTTCCGAAGATTGTGCAGACGCGGGCAAGAGATCCGGCAACCCGGACTGGACTTTTGTCGGCCACCATTCCGGGCAATGCCACGTCGAGCGACGGTGTGTACATATCAAGCTCGAACAGCCGCCCTCAGGGATTGTGAGTGGGACGTGCGCCACCAGCTTGAACATCCCCATTCGGCGACGGGGCCCTGCGCCAACAAATTATTGCCAAGGTGGCATGCCGATGTCCATCGCCCCGTCTGCGAACCCACGATGACGACTGAGGTCAAAGTTCCGATGTCTTCATTCATAGACGAACAAGCCTGGGCAGACAGACTCGCATGGGAGAGATGGCACCTTTCATTCTCTCATCTTTTTTTCAAGACGGGAGTCGTCTCTATGGCGTGACAGTCTGTCCGCTGGCAGAGGCCGGGCTGGAGATGTGCCCTAGACGGACTGCCCACCACTGCCAACCTCCCATGCTCAGCCTCAGAAGGGGCGTTGTATTCTCCCGGTATTGACAAATTGCCGGGTCATGGACAAATCGCTGTCATCGCGATTCCATGGGCTACGGAAAGACTCGTTCAAGCAAAGATGAACGTTTGCAGTCCAGTGTGACCAGCAATATGATGGTCATTCCAATAATGATACAGTGTCGACAGTCGAGACCAGGCCTTCGTATCAGTGGGCCTGGGGCAGGATTTGCAAGCCCGATGCTGGTGCGTTCTTTTTGTCGCTCCTTGGCGACATCCTTCGTCCCCACCGGTCAGCCGGTACGGAAGAGACAAGTTTCTGTCACTGTGTGGCGACTTCTTAGGCGCTGGGGCTACTCTGTGGCCCTTGGTGAGCCCGAAGTTTTGGCGATCGCCCGTGGGGACAAATCTGTATCCTTCCCGCCATGCAGATTACCTCGGCGGGCCTGGCGGGGTGATTGCCCATCCCTCGGCCTGGGACTCCAACTCGTCGATGACAGTTGAGGAGATCTCCCAACCACCTGACTCGGAACCTCTGCCATCGTCCTTCCAGCCGGATCTCAAGCCAATGCCCGCACATATTCGATGGCCCATATACCCCCTCGGCCAATGATTGAGATCGGATCCCGTCTCAGGGACTCTTGGTGGCCCTTACTACGTACATATATATCTAGGTTCTGTCGGGTGTGAGATTCCGCGCGAGACTGAGGGACGGCCCTGGCGAATTGCGAGAAGACTCCAACGAGAAAGGCTTTCAGCATCGATCGGACCAACATTCATTGGGGAGCATTGTCGTCAGCCTCTCCTGTGGTAGGGTACCCGCCTCTTTGGGCCCCGGACGGCGTTGAGCGTGGCGTCTAGCTCAAGGCTAGCTGCGCGCCGGCACATCGTGCTTTTGCAGCTGCGCGGTCAAGCAACGCACCTATCCGTCCCCCCTTCAACGCGCGTGGCCCTGCGGATCGCTCCTCATGTGCTTACGACATGCTGTGGATTTGAGCCTCATGCCTCCATCTCATGCATGACATACATGTTCAGCATCTCAGACCGCTGCAGCCCGGCGGCCTCGCAGGACGCTCGAAAACCACCAATTGCGGGACCTCATGGTCAACATGTGCCTGGCCTCGAAACACGGTCACAGGAAATCTCAGAGGACTTCACATCAGCAGCCCAAGATGGCATTGGTGAGATCAAAATTCAACCGAGTCTTGTGTACCCTGTCAGGCCTGTCTGCCCAGGGCTGCCGGGTCATAATCTCGACTCCGGGTGTGCTGCAGATCTTCCGCTACTTGCCGCGGGAAAGGTTACAATTAACATGGTTGGGACCTTATCATCGGACGACATACCACGTACAGTAAGCATCTGGCAGTTTAGCAATGCACGGGTCTGCGCAGGTGCAGACTGCCGTAGGGTTGGCGCCTGTGATGCGTTGCGGGACGACTCGCTAGGGCGGTCCTCGTTCACACAGTATATTTGTGTTGGTTAATAAGGTGGATGAACCGCATGCCTTGGCAACCGTCCAGTGCCGTCACAATACAAGAAGGTTTCGAAAGGTTTTCTGAACAGACCGCCCTTTTGCAGAGACGGGATTGAGAGATGGCGAGGTAACGATGTGCAACTCGCAAAACGCCGGCGGGGTCATCTTCGAATCCATCGAGACTCATCAAGACATGTAGGTTGCGAATCGCAAGCCTCGTCCCATCTCCACGATCCAGTATCGTTCGACTTTCTTCTCCAACACTATTGAGCCAGGAATCTCAAATTATCCCAGAAGAGCACCAGGCTCAGTTAATCAGGTTGGCTCCATTCACACTATCACACCGACTCTCACTGTCAGCCTTCGGTTCGGTCCTGCTCGGGAGCAACCTGCGGTTCTGCCGCACTCACAGGGAGCTAGGGATCTCGGCCCCAGAGTGATGTGAGGCAGAAGACGCCCCGCCCCGTCACCGGAGCAGGGTTCCTTTTACGGCTCGGCTTGAGAGAGTGGAAAACGAAATCCTTTCCAACACCGTTGAAACTCCACAAGATCCCACACACCTCTGGGCCGGCGGCCAAAAAACTAATAATTGCTTCTGGTGCCTGCGTCTGCTGCCCAGACCTGCGCAGGTACGGGATCCGACCGCAAGCCCGTCTGCTTGTTGGAGTCCCCTCCATCGAACCCTGCAGCTTCTCGCATCGTCGGATGTGGTAGCAAGGATCAAGCTGCGCGGTGGGGGTGTCTTTCCTTTAGCACTTGCAATGCAATGCACAGCGGCTATGTACGTCTAAAACCTGACCAATCACCAATTTTTGCTGGGGTCTGAGCTCGATGTCCCGTTGGCACGTTTCAGCTGCTTCCACTCTTGGCTTTCATGTACTCACGTAACCCTTTCAAGTTAGTACGTTTTTTCCTTGCGTTCTCTCTGTGCTCCAAGAGGGGGGTCGCGATAATGAAGCGTGGCTTTGTACTTATGTGAGCCTGAGGCATCAGTGAGGGATATTCTGATCGACCGAGGACCAACGGACAGAAGCTCTCGGTCCAGTAAACGAAAGCCTGATGTTCGCCTACCGGAGATGTCACACCGATATGGGGCGCTGTCCATATTCAGCGAGATGGCAGCCTGGGGCGGGAATGACCCCTGCGCAAGGCTCGTCGTCTCGAGAGGAGAGCATCGAGACTGCTTCTGCAAAGTATAACGGCCGCGATGCAGCTGAGCTGGCCCTTTCCGGGTCATCCCATATGGAGCAATCTCATCTACTTGGGGAGCACAGTGAAGCATCAAGTGCTTCTTTCACCCTGGTTGGCCAGACTGTTCGGACGCATAACCCAGAGCGGTGCCTGCGTGACATTTGGTCCCCCGCTACAGTATGCTTGTACGGGTATGCGAAATCCAGGTCGGGGTTGCTGCTGACCCCAGACTTTGCAGCTGACATCGAGAACAGAAGTACTCTCTACTGCGACCTTGGCAAGCCGGAGTGCACAGATGCCTTCGCCCCGCTGGACGGGGCCGTCGACTGCGTGGCTGTAAATGTCGTCACTGACGGACAGCACTGGCAAGTGTCTCTGTTGCAAAGCCATCTATGTAGTACTCGGCTTTGGATATGTCAGCCGTGTCAGCTTTCCAGCCTCAGCAGCTGTCGTCAGTCGTGATTACGAGGTCGCGGGCGAGAGCAATCCAATCAGCGCCTACCACGTCTCCCAGCCCACACCACAAGCTGCTTCCACAGCGGTACCATCGCGCCTATCGCACGGCTTCAACATTGGGGAATAGCAATTTTGAGATGAGGGGAAATGTGGAGGTCGGGGGAGCCGCCACGCCGCAATGTCATCTAGAAGGAGCGGCTGGCGGACGGTTCTGGAGCCTGTCTGTATACATCGTGTTCCATCTCGACGACAACAGCTGCTTCGCTTGCTTTGTTCTTGCTTCTGACACCCGCTCAGACTGTCAGCGGCTGTCACTCGCCCCCAGACCTGCGTGGTGCGACAATCTGACCGGCATCCAGAGCACATGCAAATCATCAGTCCGTTGTCTGGGAGCTCTTTAGGCGATGATTTGCTGGAGAGACAACTGCAAGACGGACCGTTTTCCGCCCTACACGAGTCGGGTGTTGCTCACACCTCTTTTTCGGCCGGTTGGCTGGAGGTGGCACTCTGAGATGTGCACCTAAACTGGTGGCTTCGGGCTCTGCATCTGGAGGTATACGGTACATGCTCGAGAGATGTTGAGATGATGTTGTTTTCCAGCAACCCTGCGAACCCCCACAAGTCGGGTGAGATTCTCAGTGGCTCGAAACATTCCGTACTCGCACGACGTCTTCTGCAGACCTTTCAATACGCGTCCGAGGATTAGGACTCGGTATGCCGGTCACTGGTTCCCATCTTGTGGTTGTCGATATGTGAGTGGGTGTCTTGACCCTGGGTTGTTGTTGACATTTATCCAGTTCTACCGTCATAAACGAGACAATAGTGTACCGTAGTCCAAAAGGCTTCGCGGATCTTGTCTCGAGTATCACGCGCTACCAATACTCCTAGTACTGGGCACCACACGAATTGCTTCTCCGGGGCTGCGTTCGCGCCACGTATACTGAGCTACTACAGCAGACGCCATTCAGACGCTGCCATGCGACTGTTGCAGCGATACGCCAGGATCGAACCGCTCGACGCGGCGCAGTCTGCGGCAAGGCACGATGCAACACTCAGGTCAAACTGCGCAATATTTTGCATATGATTTTCCAATGATCGTCGCCCTCGAAAAGTCGAATCGACGCCCCTAGAGTAAGCGAGCCGCGAATTAGCGAGTCGACCATCACTAGGCAGACGATCAAATCCTTGCCCGGGTCTCTTCGACATCAGAGGAGAAGATGTCGAGCCTTGCCGTCGTCATCGCAACGGTCGTACCCTCTACTTTCGAGAAGAAGGGCTGCTGCCTCGACCATTGCCGCACTGTGGCCGCTCTTGCGGCGCTCTTAGTGAGGTGATATCGAGAGACCGAATAAGTCTAGCGCGGATCCTCACCGCTACTCTTGCGCACGGCGGGGGCGTCCCTATCTCTCTCGCAAAGTGCCTTTCCCAAGTCTCACTCCAGCCAATGGAAAATCGAAGAATTCAACCAGTTCCTTTTTTTTCCCTGCTCATCTTGGACCCCTGTTTCCTTGTCCCAGAGAGGAGGTGTCGTTGGACTTCACGTGGAGTACCAATGGCTGGGTGCACTCGGAATCGCTGATCCCCGTGAGATCCCCTCTTCTTCCCGGGTTCAGGCTCGTGGCGGTTGGGAACTTCAACCCTGTTTCCCGAGATGGGGGAGGGAAGAATACCGGTGTACCACTTCTAACTTCGATCCTCGCCCTGTAAAGGCTTTAGGGTTGAACAGCCGGAGCAAGTCATCCTCCCCGGGCTCTTCGGACCGCAGGATGAGACCACCCGGCACTGATACGGAGCTGCTGAAAGTCAGCTGCGCTGTCGTTCTCTATCGGCATCGATATGTTGTCAACACAGACAGCCCCCCCCCTCCCAACCAGGGTCTGGGCCGTCTTGGGAAGGTCAGTCTACGGCAGGACCTCAGGTTTGAGACACTTGACCAAGAGGCGATAAACGGTGGCTCCCCCTCTCTGGTGTGACGTGCACGCTAATTCGACTATATTGAATACTTTCTTTTTCTAAGACGCCTACGCACGAAATACCAGCCTCGAGGCAAGCCTCTCCTCGCGAAGCTGGTATCTTCGTAATATTTGCTTCTTCCGAGGCCGGTACGAAGACCTGGCCTGATTTAATTCTCTCCTCCCTCTTTGGGAATCCCAGTCGTCGTTGGCCAGGACCCTGGATCTGCTCGGGTCCGTACTCCGTACTTACGATACACTCGCATGCTTCATGTGGACTCTGCATCTGCAGGGCCCAGGCCCTGGCTCCCTCCCCCCTCTCTTCCCTCCCATCAAGCTGCGGCCAAAGGCTGATCATCGGGGCACCAGGCCCAAATCTAATGCCTCCACCCGCAAGCGTGGGCATCGGGACAGCTGCAGTGCAGTATCATCCTGCGGTAGTCCCCGTCATCGTGTGCGGAACATCCGGGCGTGGTACTCTTTACTCATGATCTCGAAACTGTATGTCACAGATTGGGGGAAGATTAGCCTACTCCTCCTGTTCATGTATCGATCGGCAGGTGTTGCGAGTCCGATGGAAAGGCCATGACGGTGCTGTCGACGATGAGCTGGCAGGCTGGCTGGCAGGCAAGCAGGGCGAGCAGGCGAGCGGGCAGGCTGTTGAGTGCCAGCTGTCCAGGTCTCCAGGTCCTCCAGGTCCTCCAGGTCTTCAGGCTGTTTGAGTCTGGCCCCTTGCTGACATTTGATGCATGTTTCTGGGCTGCTAATGTATGTCCGATTCAAGACAGCGATCTCATGGTGCATCGCGCCGTGTTAGATGACAAGCATGCGTATACGTTGGGCTGCGACTGAATCAACTGCGGTCGCAGTCGTAGGTGCAGGAGCAAAGCTGTCTCGCCTGTCGAGCAGCACGCAAGCACCCTATTCCCCGGGAACTACGGCGGTAATGCTGCAGCCATTGCTAAAATTGCAGTTTTGGCTGCTGTCAGTTCGATGGGATATCCCGCACCCACTGTCGAGGCTTCACCGGCCGAGATATCTTACCCCCCGTCATGCAGTCAGAGTCGGATGGCATATGGGTCTTGCATACCGTTGCAAGTGCGACCGCGGAATGCACAGGATATTTCGCCGTATGCACCTCGTGCATCGTACAGCGCGCTACTGTACTGCGGTGGCAGCACATGAGAGGCCCGTTTATTTATTTATTTACGCCCCCCCCCCCTTCCCCCAACCCATTTGACGAACCCATGTTGGACGACATCTCTTGTCTCGATCTAGGCCTGGGTGGGCGCGGGAGAGCTGGACAACTCATCCACCCACCCACACACAACACACACACGCGAGGCGGCACAGTCGTCAGCTTTCAAAAGTGGCCGTGAGAAGAGGAATAATAGAGGTCCAGGGGTGGGAAACACTGGCAGTTGCAAACGCGTTATGGTGCGTTGTTTGTGTGTGTGTGGCACGACATGTGCAATTACGTTGTTCTCTCACACCCTCTCTTCCAGGCCCGGGGGGGGGGGTGACGCGCGCGGGATCTCGCCCGGGGCCGATTCTGGCTCAGGCCGGCCAAGGATTGACTGGGCCCATGGGGTTTTGCCCTGGCTGTTGCAACATCCTGACTTGCGGTGGCGTCCGTCGCGAAGGGCGGCGAGCCCCCCAGCCAGCCTGGGAGTGGTCCTGGGCGTCGATGTTGAACAGGCCGGCGGGCAGGCAAGGAAGGAAAGCGAGCCAGCCAGCCAGGCCAGCAGGGAAGCCCAACAAAAAAAACCTTACCTATAACGATTCGAGTGTAAGTACGAAGCGTACGGTACGAATTATCAACAAAGCCCCTGAGGAAGGGGTGCACACAACAACAAGTTGCTGGCCAGAGAAAAGCTCTGCCCCATCTTTTTGCCGCCCGCTACACAATCGCTGCACCGCCGCGCTGCGACGTGCTTGTCCTCCTGCGGATGCAAGTATGATGCGCATATCAGGACGGCCGGGAAGGCAGGGCGATCGTGGGCGTACGAAGGGGATCAAGTGTACACACATGCTGTAGTGAAAGGTTCCGTCCGCAGGTAACCACGCAAGCAAGCAAGCGCGAACCACAAGAGCTCTCGTCCGAGTGACGGTTTGAGGGTACTCGCACGCGTGCGCGTGCGTGTGTGTGTGTGTGTGCGCGCGCGCGCGCGCTGCAATATGCTATGCTATGCTATGCCATGCTATGCGATGCAGACGCGACCGACCCGGCACTTGACGCATCTCGAGAGGGCTGCCGTAGAACCTCAAGGAGAAGAGAAGGGACAGACCGGCTGGCGCTTGCTACCGTGCTCTACCACCGTCACAACAAACCTTCTCGAGGTCGAGGGCAGCGAATCCGGACGATGGAGCTGTGACGAAGCTGGCCGGGTGCTAGGCTGCCACGCTGCCACGCCGCTCACCGGCGCCGTCTCGTTGCACGGCGGTGCGATGGCAGGCTGGCATGGAAGCTACTTTCATGCTATGGGGTGTGCTGTACGTCGTCGTCTCTGTGCGAATATGTATGTACATATATATATATATCACTGCTGTGCTGCGTCGGTCCGGGCTTCTCGTTGCATCACCGTAGGTATGTATCATGGGACGAGGGCGACACGCGGGTTGGACGAGTGCATCTGGGTTCAAGCAGTCGTGCTGCGGACAAGTGCTTCTGTGAGATTCAACCGTACATTGCTGCCTTGACGTGCATCCAACGGCATCGTGGCTGTTCCCAGACCCGAGTGGAATGTAGAATCCCGGGGTGGGTGGAACAATCTCTTCGAATTCTTTTCTTCTCTTCTTTTTCTTTTTTGGATAACACATGATGCCATTCGAGAGGGTTGGCCGAAATTGCGTGTCAAAATCAGAGCATCACAAACCTTCTTTGGCAGTCCAGCGGCACTTGCGTGGCTCCCGATATTGGGGGTGAGGGATTGTCCTGCCCGGTTTCCCAAAATAGACTCGAGGCCCTGGGGCCCGGTTTGGGGGGAGCGTGACTTCGACCAGACGTTCTTGCTTTCCCCCGAGGTCGGCAAAGGGAAACACACACACGTCTTGTCCAAAGAGGAGATTACTCCGTCCCGATGAAACTTAATACGGGGTGTACGGCCTCTTCCGTGGGCCGAACAGAGAGGTTGCGCTGTTGTGCCAGTATCGCTACCAGGACTGCCCTTCCCCCCCCCCCCCCATGCGCCCCATTTGCTCGGAGCTCGGGAGGGCACACAGCAGGCGCACGGTGGTCAGTGTTGCTCGCTTCCGACCTGATGGGCCCTGGAGGGCTGTCCACTCCGGACGGGGTCTGCACATCTCGGTTGTCAAGATTGCATTGTCCTGTACCGCACATAGGGTTGATGGCGCGCCCATCGCGAAGCCAGAGAAGAAGGAAGGGGGGGGTCCCCGTCTCCGAAATGTTTGATGTGTCGGAGGGGGGAACGCCCTGAGGTGACCAGGCCTTTTAGTGTTCCGACTTTGTCTACAACACCGCGAGCTCCACAATGGAGGCTGAGGCTGACTCTGATATGTCTCAAAGCTTGGTTTGGCAGCCCTGCTGCCGTGGGCAAAAACACTCCCTCCCACGATGGGTTCCCGCCGTCGTTTCGGTTGCTATCTACCTTGTCATATAAAAATAAAAATAAAAAGGCGACTGGAGACAAGACGGGAACTTGTGGGCAGATCCGGGGCGATCACACCCATCCTGCCCGGTCACAGTAGTGCTTCATCACGGGGTTCGGTCCATTCGCACGCCTCGGCTCGCGGCTGGTACGGGGAGAGGTGGTCGAAAAGGAAGGTTGCAAGGGGAGAAAAGAGAGGGATAAAAAGGGCCGCCGAGCCGACCAAGATTGGAACCCAGCCTCCCGACCCATCACGAGGCGGAGCACGGCGCTTGTGCATGAACGCCTGCAGAATATCGCTTCGATACCAGGCATGTTTATCAGAGGGCTGCTATATGGTCCCTACATGAAAGAGAGAAGAAAAAGAAAAAGAAACCCTCCGCTGCGATCTGGTCAGGATCTCGTTTTGGGTGGACTTGATGTTTGTCTTGCAGTGCGGACGCACGAGAGCACCCGCATTGCATGTATCCGTCTGTGAGAGCACGGGAAAGGCGTTGAGAGAAAATAAACGTGTCCGCCTGGGTTCAGATGGGCGGCTGGGGGCTTTCTCCTTTGAGGCACGTCAACTGCTCTTCAGATGACACCACAGATTATACCCCCCCCCCCAATCTATTGCCTCGTGCGTTCGAACTTCGTACGTTATACCAGGAAATTGATGTTCGCGCCTGGTCCCCCCCCCCCTCTTCTGCCCCCTCTACGGTATTGTCCTTCCCGCGTTTGTAATGATTTGCGGGCGGGGGGGGGGGGGAGATCGTCAAAAAGAGGGTTGACTCGGACGAGAGAGAAGAAGACTTACGTCACACCATCAATCGAGACAGGACTCAACATCCGGTGTCAAGTCATGCGCTATGACTTACCTGCGTTCGGTGTTCGAGGCGTGGGCATGAGACCTGTCGCCTCGCACGGCAGGGTAGAAGGGTCTGACGCAGAGAGCTGCGCATGCAAGTTTAGACGCGGTCTGCAAGACAACTGCCGCTTGTGGTCCCCAGATCACAACGCGGGTAGTAGTAGCAGTAGTAGTACTGTATATATTACGGCGAGCTCTGGGGTTGGTGCTGCTGCTGCTGCTATATGAGCGATTGGCGGTGCTTGGTTATACCCACCGGCTAGGCTACTTACCGACCTGGGCCTTGTCTTTTTCGTTTTTTCCTTTCCCCTTGTTTCCCAGCATAACACGGCGGCGCATCTCGGCCGAAGCTGGCGTGCCGTGGTATGAGATGATTTGCAGGTGGGATGGTTTCCGACTCGCGGTGACCCCAGATTCTGGTTCCCAGGGATGAAGCACCCTTGCTGAGACAACCATCGTGCATACGTCCCAAAGCCCCAATCGTGTGACTTCGGATCGAAGGCCAACGTCGTGATGCGCTAGGGACGATCGACGTTGAGAGAGAGAGAGGGGGGGGGGGCCTGAGGGGGCAGGGAATGCTCGCCGGCGGTTGTGGCGAAGAGGCCTTTCCTTTGTTTAACCAAACGTCTCTTTTACCGCAGGTGCCGTCCCGCGTCTCGCATTTGTTCGGATGGCGGTCGCGACCGTGATGGTTGTCATACGATGTCACTTAAAGGCGTCTGCTGCTACGCTACTAGGCGGTAGATGTCCGCGGAATGTGCTGAGCCCGGTGTGTGAGAGGGACTCGGAGAACTGACGACATCTGCGACGGGAGTTTCAACTCGGTAAGGTCTACCGAGGGTATGTTTCCCGAGCAGTCGACCTGGGGATGCAAGCCATAGGGCAGGATTTGCAGTGGGTAGTGGTAGATCGCAGATGTGGTGAGACGGTCGAGGTGAGGGTCAACATGTGGTTGTGAAGGTGAAAGCGAAGGCGAAGACAAAAGACGAAGGTGAGGCCCGGAAGCTGCTGAAGGATCCCATGCAATCGAGACTGGTGCCTCATGGACGAAAGCAGAATGCTCGATGTATACATATTTATGTCAGTGGTAGTGGTAGTACATTAGATGTATATTAGTCTTCGTGGTCTTTTTTTTTTTTTTTGGTTTTTTTTTGGGCGAATCTGGCGGCGTGCACGGTGAAGAGGTGAGGTTGAAATTCGAGCGAAAGGACCCCCGGGAACTTGTTAGAACGGCTCACATGACCGCGCGAATTTGGCGCCACCCCAAGGACGCGTGGCGGCGGGAAGATCGTGCCGTCACAGTCAGCAACAACAAGGAAATTGCACCACGGGCTCGAGCTGACTTCTTCTTACGTGCATCTATCTCAACCGCATCGACCCGAGAGTGACTGAGGCGCGTTGGCCTGGCGACGAGAGCAGGCATGACTTGGCTCCCACCGAGAACAACAGATCGACTCTCTCGCGACGGCCTCGCAGGGCCTACACAGTACCGGTACTCACTGCCAGCCCATAACCAACCTATCTTGAGCGATCGGGCACCCCGAGCACATTGCAGCAATGCCCCCGCCGTCTAAATCCCCGCTGCACAAGGCCGCGCAGCCCAAGTATGGGCGCAACTTTGACCCGTGGAACTCAGTGGCGCTCGGCCACCAGCGCGCTGAGACGAAAGGTCCTCAGGGCTGGCGCGAGAACCGGACGTGGAAGCTGCAGAGCCAGCTGTCTGCTGGCGACACCGGGGGCGCACGGCTCTCCGACGCCGTGGGCCACGGCTCCGAGGACTTTGACGAGGAGCTCAACGCTCTCGTCCCCAAGGAGGTGAGGGCGCGCGCCGCGAGCAGCGTCATGGACATGCTCCAGAGGCCGGGCACGATGAGGCAGGACAGCAGCCGCAGCACGTCGCCAGAGAAGAGGCCAGGCCCCGGCGCGACACAGGAGTCGACGGCGGCCGCCGGGGGCCAGCCCGCGGCGACACGAAAGCCCCAGCCGGGGGCCCACGGCGGCGAATCAGCGGCTGCGGGCGCCCAGGAGGGCGGCGGCAGGATGTTCGACGGGCTGGTTGTCTACGTCAACGGTTCCACGCACCCGCTCGTCAGCGACCACAGGCTGAAGCATCTGCTCGTCGAGAACGGGGCGCGCATGTCTATCCACCTCGGGAGGAGGCAGGTGACGCATGTCATCCTGGGGAGGCCCTCGGGACCGAATGGCGGCGCTGGAGGCGGGCTCGCGGGCGGGAAGCTGGAGAAGGAGATCCGGCGGGTGGGGGGCTGCGGTGTCAAGTACGTGGGTGTTGAATGGTGAGTGTCTCGGTCCCTCTGGAGATGTCTGGTGTCGTCTGGTTCTCGCCCTGGGTCCCGCAGGGGTGTTGACATGTGCCAGGGTTCTCGAGAGTCTCAAGGCCGGCCGTCGCTTGCCCGAGGCGAGGTTCGCCATCCTCAAAGTCGCTTCGAAGGCACAGCCGAGTGTCTTCAGCGCATTGACAAAGAAGACTGCCCCATGAACACGCGAGGGCGGAATTCCGGAGTCCGACGTGATCCATCGGAAACTGTTGGAGGCCCGTGAGATCTTTGGGCCTCGAGGGTCCAATGTTTGCTGCGCGGAGGACAATCTCCTTATTCTGTGTTGCACGGCCTTGTGCAACACGATATGCAGTCCACTGTGCTTGTCCAGGGCCCTCGTCGTTCCAGCAGAGACACAGCATGAGCATATCCACGGGAAAGGGGTAGGTGCATCACTTCTGCATAGAACGTGGTTTGGGTCTCTGAGAAAGACGAGGAAGACCTCAGGTGGCGTCTCGGAACAAACATTGTGCATGGAATAGAAGGAAGGCCGGGAGCATGGAAGATTATTGGGCAAGGAGATCATGAAGGGTCCTCGATCTCGACGCCCGGCGTTTTGGTTTCTTATTACGGGCCAGTCTCTATTGGGAAGTCTTCACCAAATCAGTGGGAGCTCTAGGCTTCCGTTGTTCTTCTGGCATTAAGTTGCATCGACGAGGTTGAACGACGGGCCATTTTGGGCGACGTCACTGTGTGTCGTCCAGGCCCGTGATGCGAGTGTCTTCACGACATCCCCGGGGTTTCGCCGACACCCCTCTTCAACTACGAGCACAGTATCTCTTTACTGTACTGAAGTCACCCTCGATACGAAGCCAAGCGGCGTACATACCGCACCCAAACAGAACCGGGGAACTGAGGCGCGCCTTGAAGCCCGAGGAAATTCGCGAGCTGGCTCACACCCCAGCTCCCTTCTCCTACTCGCCCTTGCCCCCCCCCCCTCAGCACACACGATCGCCCGATTCTCCAGGTCACACAGTTAAATTAACGGGACTCACGCACTCAACTCGCCCAACCCATTGTCGCACCTTCGTGCCACCGCTCCGCCCAAACGAATCTAGTGCAAACACAGGTAGTGGCTGTCTCCTGGGTGCGTTCCTTCTTGCATACGGACGCAAGCACCTCACTGATTCCTCATCCTAAGCACGCGCGGGCCCTTGGCTTGAAGATCACTCTCAGACAGGGCTTGCTCAGCTCCGCATTGGCAAAACATACCTAGCCTTTTCACGTGCTCTCCGCAGCGCTCGCCGGTGCACAAAAGGTCGAGCGGAAACGGCTGCTTGTGTGGGGCTGGGCTGTTGTCCCATGTGCCACCCGGCGTACGAGGAAAGATAAGGCGACGGATCCAACGGATGTGTCTGTTTCGAGTACAGACTCTATTTCGCGCCCAGCTACCCTGGGGGCTGTCCTGCATCTCCTTCGTTGCACCAAGCACAGCTGGAACCCGACGGCGTGTAACGTGGCGACGAGGGTGGGTGGGCGCGCTATTTTTTCTTTTTTTTTTCTTTTCTTCCCTGACTTTTTCTGTCCTCGGGGTTCCTTCAGTTGTTGACTGGGTCGTTCTCAGCCTGACAGTGCTCTGAGGCTACATAGCCTCGTACTCTGTTTTGATCAAGGATGGTGGCGTGTGCGAGAGCGCCGTCGGGTTCTTCAGTGTCCTGACTACTCAGCTTCGGACGGCGATCATCGCCGGGCGGTTCGTGGAAATACGAGAGCTTCCAAGCTGAAGCCCCCCCCCCCATTTCGGATCAGAATCCCACATGGGCGACTGGGTAGTCTCAATGCTGTGCTCTGGCGCCAGCTAAGGTGTGGCTTGTTTGTTCAAAGGGTTGTCACCCTAGTTATGCCTAGCAGTTCTCGTCGTCTTGAACAATCTGTTGCGCAAAGATGTTCGCTGGTGCGCGGGATCCTCCTCAGCCCTGCTCCTACCTAGGTACCTAGGTAGTCACTTGATGTGATGTATGATTTCCAGTGTGACTGACACTGCGCCCCTCGTTCAGGTGTGCCCGACGATAATTGCTCCTCGTGGCTAGGTACGGAGGTCTCTCGCATGTGGTGCGGGAAGGTCACTTTGTGGGCTTGCAGTCTGCCAGATTCTGCAAATAGTGCCGGCAATCTATTTTGAGTGGGATTTATCATGGCAACTTTCTCGTGACCTGGCACAGCTTCACGTCGCGCTGTGGAACACAGATAAGAGGGGGGGGGGGGGCGGACTCATCCGTCGATCTAATCGTGTTGACTCTCATACAGAACGAATAACACCTGCAGCAGGGCAAAAACTACTTTCTTTACCCGGGGCAATTGACCCGCCGATCCATTTGCCACCAAGGTTGCCCGCACCTCAGATACCTGTTACTTTCTGGCATTTATCCTTAAACAATGATTGCTTGATTGTAATCTTATGCGCCGCTGTCGCCTCCCCCTCCCTCTTCTCCCTCTCTCCACCCCCCCCCGGTCTTTTCTCTTTCTCTCGCTCCGTGTGCGTGTCTGTACGTAACCCTTCTATGCCCAGGTGTGTGTATGAGTGTATGTGTTTAGGATGTGGGTCTTTGTGTGTAAGTATATAGGTGTGAGTGGGTATGGGTGCAAGTGTAAATCTCTCCGTGTCTTTCCAGGTGCCGTGTCTCTGTCGTTTTATTTTCCAAGTCTGTTATTTAGAATAATGTAGTTCTTTCACAACTATTTATAATTTACTCAGCAGCTAACTTTATCCCTTGGAACATTCATAGTCTTGCCCTACTGGTTTGTGCCCTGTTGGTTTGTGCCCTGTACTTAGGTATTTGTTTTTTGCATCCCAGGTCGCAGTTATCCGTTCTCCTTTTATATAGACACGCAGGACGGATCGGGAGGGTGGCGGCTGGTACAAAATCCCTTACTCTCTACCTAGGTAGTAGACGGACTTGGGCAAATCGACGACATATCTAAGTAACGGCCGGCCGTGGTATCTTGACCTAGTCTGTCCCTTCGTCACTGGTGTGTTCCAAACCGATTACAATACACAAATCTAGATTCTTAGGCTCATGCACATTGTTCAGTGCCTGGAATGTCTGCAAGCGGCTTGCATTCTAGCCAGGGATTCTTGCAAGTTCAAAGGTTGTTGCCACAGGAGTTGCTGCAAATGATGATGCCTGCAAGAACGCGAGCATTGGTAGTCAAGACCTTGCTTACAACATTGGACCACACCTCTCTTGCTCTCGGGGGACACTGAGAGCACGAATGACCAAGTTCTGCAAGGCGCCAGGGACGTTATTCGCAACCGGATTTGCAAAGGTCAGAGTGCGTCTTTGGCAACGAATGTATGATTTCTGGTCGAAGAAGAACTCAAACACGCAGAAACAATGCATATCACGCCCTAAATAGACTTCGCAAGCTCAGCTACTTCTCAAATATGACAGTATTGAACTGGCGATTCAGACTTTGACCCAGTCTGAAGCTCGTTTTGTCTTAATATAGGAGCTGTTTCCGTCTACCTAGGTACGTCTCGTTTCAAACGCTCCGCCACAGGCTCCTCAGCCTTAGTGATGATTTCTCTTTGCGGGCGCGGTCCTCGATAGTTGTAGCAGCTTCTAAGGATCCTTGTGCGGTGTCTACCTGAGTCCCGATGAGCCCGTATCCATGCGACTTAAGAAACATGTGGGTTTGCAGAAACGATCCACGATATACTCTTAGAGATGACAGTTCGTGATGTTAAGGTTTGGTGGGGTGCCTTGTTGACGAAGGAATGTAGAGTATCAAACACGGACAGGTGCATGTGGATATTCTGTTCCCTTCTCTGGGTGCGAAAACGCAGGAACTCCCTTAATCAATGATTGCGACAATTTCGGTCGATGCTATCTCTGACCACTCGAGTTTCGCTGCCCCAGCATTCAACACTTTAAACTGCGCTATTGGCGTTTGAAGTTCCTGTTGAATCAAAAGTACATAACTTGCAGCTAAACATTCCTTGCTCTCGGACCCACGTTCAAGGTCGTGGCATTGACATCATGCTTGTCACTCCTGGCCTGCTTAGGCCTTGGAGTCATACATATTGGGCAGCTCAGCGAAGAGCAGAACAGCATTCAAGAAAGTGTTGGACGGCAACGCGTCGATCCATATGACATATGGCAGCACAGAACAACAGCCTTGTCTCCCGTCATATTGTGATCAGGTGCCAAGGGGATAACAACTGGTCATGTTGATGAATTGCGGCGTTTCCTCGAAGCGCCTGACCCGCGAACGCCAGTGACTCTAGATCAACGCCAGAGCTGTATCTTCTCCTTCCCTTGCTGGTATCCTTGAATGTTTTCAGTGTTCCTTCAACCATTTCGACATCTGCTCGAACGCAGTGCTTTGTGCTTCCTTGATGTTGACGTCCTCATAGTCTCCCACAACCGCGAAGCCTAGGTCAAGATTAGATGCAACCCGTGGCTAAATTGAGAGGCTTCACAGGGGCAGCGCGGAGTTGAAACTCACCATGCGGCACTCCAGGATAGACCTGAACCTCGTGCTCGACGTTTGACTTCGAGAGATAGTCCTCGCCATAGGTCCGCACATCATCCGGGAACAATGGGTCGCTTTCCACGCAGACCAGGCTGACAGGGACCTTGATCCCCTCGAAGTCCTCTTTTGCCACGAGTGTCGCATGCGCCAGAACTCCAACCTTGATGAACGGACCATGGTTTGCTGCACCGGCTTCTTCATCAGCTGGCTGCGTAGCTCCCCCAAGAAATCCGCCGGTAGCAACTGGTTTTCGTTCCGCAGCCAGCAGCAAGATGTACCGAGCACCAAAACAATACCCGGCCGCATAGATCCCGCCACCATTCGACACAGCATCGGCAAATTCGTCCTTGGCTCCGTCAATGACCTTTTGCAGAATGGGTAACACCTTCTCCTCCGTGTGTCTGGCCAGCCACATGTCGATCATGAAACTCTTGGCTGTCTCGGCAGCCTTGATCTTGAAGCTGTCCAGGAAGGAACCTGTACCTTCGGACGCCTGCTCTGCGTCCACGGTGGAGGAGTTGGGTGCCACGTCGCCCTCGAAGAGATCCGGCATGACGACCACATAGCCTTCGCTGGCGAATTTGTCCGCCTGTATTTGATTGTTGGTCGACTTAAGGCCCGTGCCGCCGGTCAGGAGCAGCAGCAGCCGCGCTGGGGCGTGGGGGTACTCGCTTGGCTTGGAGACGTAGACCTGTATGAGGGCTATCCCTTAGCATCCTGAAATGGCAAAGAGAGCAACATGGACGCAACTCACGTCAATGTCGTTGAGTTTCCTGATCTCTCCAGTGGGGCCTTCACCACTCGCTACATGCGCCGCAGTTAGCATACAAATCGCCTTCTAGCGCTGTCTGAGATGTTAAAGTACGGACGAGTTGGTCTATCAGTCACGCAGTGTTCTCCCATTTTGGGCTGCGACGCAGTGTCCTCAGCAGCGCTGGACTCGGTGGCTGAGGTCGCAGCTGTGGCCGTGGGAATGGGGATGTCCTCTTGCGCATCGCTCTCAGGCGCCTTAGTCGCAACGTCGGCGTCAGCCATGGTACTAGTAGCGGATTTGATGAGACAGATTTGGGCTGGTGAGTCTGGCAGAGGAAGTCTACGATAACGTTGAGAAGGGATGATGGCAGATGTACGGGGAGCTCAACAGTGGAACGTGGGAGACATCGGCTTGGTGGTCAAACGGGTAGGAAAGACCAAGAACCCCCCCTCGCGCAGTTCATCCAACGAGGGGTGACGTACCCCTGTCCAGGGTCCCTTCCCAGGGTCATCCCCCACGTCTCGCGGCGGTGCTGCCTGATCCATGTCCCCTGTCGGCTGTGTCACTGCCCCCCAGTCCTGCTGAACAATTTACGCGTCTGCGGTCTTCGACGCGTCTGGGCTGTATTTCGTCGACGCCCGCACCTGTTCGACAACCTCACCCTTTCACCAACATCCTCTTGTTGCCTCGTCGAAGACAACATCCCCTTCGATCACAATACCGTCAAAAAAAATGGCTGACGCTGCGAGCTCAATCAACAGAGGCGCTCTGAAGTAAGTGCATCTCATGCTACCCCGTCGTCGCGATCACCCCGCGTGTACTAAACCGAGGCCAGCGCCATCTTCAACGACCCGGCCCGCGCGGCGAGGGAATACCAGGTTGCCGTCCTGCAGTGCCTTCAGATCAAGCCTATGCCACAGCAAAATGGAGCCGGCGAACGATACCGCATCGTCCTCAGCGACATCAACAATTACTGCCAATGCATGCTGGCGACCCAGGCAAATCACGTCGTCCACGATGGCAAACTCGTCAAGGGCTGCATCGTGCGCGTCAAGTCCTACAACCCCACATCCGTCAAGGGCAAGAAGTAAGCATATTTCGATGCCCACGCGATTGACTCCGAACCTGAGACTGACTCTGCATGCCAGCATCCTAATCATCCTCGACCTCGACGTCATCGACTCCCTCGGCACACCCGACAAGCTGGGCGAGCCAGTTCCTTTCGATGCCAAGGCTGAAGAGCCGACCAGCAACACCATCGGCGGCACTGGGTTCTACGGCGGAAAGCAAGAAGACAACAAATCTGCTCCTGTCAAGAAGGAGAACCTGCCGACGAGAGGAGGTGGTGCGTCGCACAATGGGAACAACGTGATCTACCCCATCGAGGCCCTGTCGCCGTACGCTCACAAATGGACCATCAAGGCACGCGTGAGCGCCAAGTCGGATATCAAGACATGGCACAAGAACACCGGTGAGGGCAAGCTGTTCAGCGTGAACCTACTGGACGAGAGTGGCGAAATCAAGGCAACCGGGTTCAACGACCAGGTTGATCAGTTCTACGACCTCCTGCAGGAGGGCCAGGTCTACTACATCTCCAACCCTTGTTCAGTACGACTCGCCAAGAAGCAGTTCTCAAATCTCCCGAATGACTATGAGCTCACTTTTGAGCGCGACACCGTCATCGAGATGGCTGAGGACCAGACCAATGTTCCGCAAGTCCGCTTCAACTTCTGCGGCATTCAGGCTCTGAACGATGTAGAGAAGGACACGACAGTCGACGTGATTGGCGTGCTGAAGGAGACCCAGGAAGTCAGCCAGATTGTGTCCAAGACGACCCAGAAGCCATACGACAAGCGCGAACTCACCATTGTCGACGACAGCGGCTTCTCCGTCAGGGTGACGATCTGGGGCAAGACGGCCACTAACTTTGACGCCAGAACCGAGTCTGTCATCGCTTTCAAGGGTGTCCGCGTGTCCGATTTTGGCGGGCGGTCCCTGTCTCTTCTGTCCTCAGGAACTATGGCTGTCGATCCTGATATTCCAGAATGTCACCGGCTGAAGGGATGGTACGATGCCTCTGGCCGAAACGACAACTTCGCCTCGCACAACAACATGTCCTCCATGGGCAATGCGACGGGGCGCAAGAACGAGGACAAGAACATCTTCCAGGTCAAGGACCAGAACCTCGGCATGGATGATCCAGCCTACTTCACGCTCAAGGCTACTGTCGTGTACATCAAGCAAGAGAATTTCGCCTACGCCGCGTGCCTGACCCCCGGCTGCAACAAGAAGGTGGACAACTCCGGCGGCGACGGCTGGCGGTGCGAGAAGTGTGACACAACCCACGACAGGCCCGAGTACCGCTACATCATGTCCGTGAACGTTAACGACCACACCGGGCAGCTGTGGCTCAGCTGCTTCGACGACGTCGGCAGGGTCATCATGGGCAAGTCTGCGGATGAGCTCATGGCGCTCAAGGAGGAGGACGAGACGCGGTTCGCCGCGGAGTTTGAGGCGGCCAACTGCACAAAGTTGAACTTCAGGTGCCGGGCAAAGATGGACACGTTCCAGGACACTCCTCGGTAAGTCATCATGCTGAAGGCTGCGTTGGCGTCTGCTTCCCCTGTAGCAATGCTGTGCTAATGCATTTTCATAGGGTTCGTTACCAAGTCATGGGCGCCGCGCCGCTCGACTATGTTTCTGAGGCCAACAAGCTGGCTGAGATGATCAAGCAGTATGAGATGATCTGAAATCAAGGCACTGATAATTGTTGATGCTCGAGGGAAGGAGAGGGTGGAGGTTATGGTACATGACTGCTTACTACGAATATCATTCGCAGGACTCGCTTTTAATATCCATCTGTGAGGGAAGGAGGGCATAGCTACGTTGACCAACCTCTGTACATTGATTGATCTGGCGAACTTGAGGCGTGCGAGCAGCAAAATGAGACTGTCAAGAATTGTGACCTTTGAACTCTTGTTTACCACGCAGCCCACACCGTGTCATTTGTGCCCGCCCAGCCTTCTCCAATTGAGACAAACCATCAAGGAGGCGCCATCTGTCCATACCTTGAATGAGTCAGACGTCGCGGGCGGGCGCGCCTCTTCCTATCATGTGAGTCTTGGGGAGGCGGACGGACATGGCGAGGGTCATCTCTCCCATCATTCGCATGTCGCCGGTTGTGAGAACGTCCTTGTTTGTATCGATTTGGTATTTTTCTGTCCATCGTACCTCGATAGGATCTGTCTACCTCTAGCCAGGCTGCCCTCTGCCGAAGCATGTATGCTGCCGGCCCCTGAGCCTCATTCAGTCCCTCAATCATGCGGAGCATCCCTAGACATGCTCTTCTTCCCGCCCCCTCTGAACGCCAAGCTAGTTTCGTATCGTCACAATCAAAATCATGCCCCCCCCCCCCACACCCGGCCTGACCCAGTCCAGCGCTTTCACCCGCGCTCTCGACCTTGCCGCAAGTCAAGAAGCTTCCGTAAACCGTCTCTCGGATGAGCACTTCGCTTTAGCGCGGGGCAGCAACCACGCCGTTTTCTTCATCACGGCCTCGATGAAGCCCCTTGAACATTGATATAGTCCTTTTCCGGACCTCGCAGACTTTCCTTTACACCAATGGGACAGGCGTGTTGGGCATGTCCCTGTCGACCTTGAACCCAATGTGCTTCAGGAGTGGGTCACTGGTGGTTGACCCTAGATATTACCAGACATGACACCTGACATCAAATCTTCGTCCTCAATCTGAGCATCGAAGCCTAAAGTGGGTGCCGAGCCGCTGTTGTCCTTCTCGCGCTTTGCCTCTCGGATGACATGCTTGACCCAGTATTGGTTGGTGCTCAGCCGTGCATTGGTAGTCTGATAGATCCCCTCCAGCACCTTGAGCCTCTGCAGCGCCGATGCTATCTCGCGTTTGTACTCGATCTCGGAGAGCTCCTCGGATTCGGCCAAGTATCGCAGGTAAGGTGGCTTGCCCTCAGGCTTCTCGATGACGCCCTTGAGCATGCCGGAGTGGATCATGCCCTCAACCAGCCTCTCGATCTCATCATCGTTCGGAAGAGCGGCGCCCGTCTCAGCACTGCATGTATTGTTGCGGATATCTGTGAGGGAGACCTTCGAGTAGACATTTCTAAGGTCCATGATCTGCCACTTCTGATGCGCCGCCAAGACATGCCGAATCAAGCCAGCATTTCGATCCTTCCGCCATTGTTGCGCGCTCTTCTCCACTTCCTGCTTCAGAGACACGGCAGCCATGGCGTCGAAATGCGATGCAATTGCCGTGTATGGCTTCCCCAGCGTCTCGTAAGACTTCTTCGCGTTGGAGCCGGCGTTGGAAGGGATGTCGGGCGTGCGGCCGTTGACAAGCAGGCTAATCAGCAGCCACTTGTTGTAAGCATCCGTCATGATCGTGCTGACGCCGCCATCGCGTGTAGGGTGTGTGATGACGCGCTCGAAGGCTGCGCGCGCGCTCTCCCATCGACCCCTGGAGCAGCACAGCAGACCAGCAAGGAAGTCGTACTCCAGGACCGCCTCAACCTTCAGCTTCTCTGTGAGTCCAGTCTCCGGGCTGATGTAGTCGGCTGGTGGGAGGGTCATGTCACAAAGAAATTTGATGCTCTTGGTCTTGTTCTGGTCCTTATTCATACCGTTGAAGTAGACGATTTGCTTGTCGAGGACACTGAAGGCGTGATCGGCGGTATCGGTGTCGAAGGCGAGGTTGACAAGGTTGAGGTGATGGGACGTGAGCATGGAGACGTCGGGGTTGAGCCTCAGAAGTGCGTAGGCGAGCAGGGAGGTTTTCACGTCGTGCTAACACCCACCGACTGGTCAGTGGCGGCACTTGCGAGACGGAGGAAAGCGACAAATTTGCTTACTGGGAGAGCGAATTTCTCTTGGGATATACGGTTCAGCCACGTCGAAAACTTGGTGCCTACGTATCGAACCTGCCTGGCATCGAAGTGAAGGAAGAAGTCGATCAAGGACTGACCCCTCTGCTCGACCGAGAGGTCATAGTCGCCGAGGAAATCGATAAGCCCAAGATAGGAAATGGAGTTGACGGATGAATCGAGAACCTGTGCAACATATGTGTTAGGTTGCGGGTATCGCGAGGTGGCGGAGAGATGCCCATGCTCACCGTGAGCAGTCGAAGAGCCTCCTCTGCGCTGGCAACACCCTTCTTGGATGAAAGCAGCTGGTCGACACTCTTGACGTGAGCTTTTACAGCTTCGTCATAGCTCTCGTTGTCCGGGAAGGGTTCCTTGGGGGGGAAGCCCAGAAGGACAGAAGCAGCATTGTCCATGATGGCTGCTCTTCTGGGCGAAGTGTGTGGGCGTTGAATGAGGGCGGGCGCCTGCTCTTATGCAGGAACGAGGCGCGGAGAGGGAGGAGAAGAGCGCAATGCCTCAATCAACATGCTCTGGCAAACGGCAAGTCATAAAGGATGATTTGGATGTTTGGGAACGACAAGACCGGAAGGGAAAAAAGGTGGGAAGAGGTGTTCGCCAAAGGCTTGCGAAGGAGAGCAGTTTGGTTGTGGAGGTGACGTTGATAAAGTCGGGCAGCTTACCCCGGACATAAAGCTGATGGCAGGCAGTCACGGTCGCGGTCGCAACGCAACAGGGTTCTTTGCGCCACCCCCCGGGCCACCCCCCTTCCCTTGCGCTCCCATCAGTTAACTCAACTTACAAAGCATCGTAGACCCTAACCCTGCTCTCTCTGATCAACTTCGTCAAATTTGGTAGGTAAGAGTGAAAGAGCGAAGAGGATATCAAATTCATCCGTCAAGTCACCAGTCTTAAGAGCGCCTCAGAATTTCCTTGATATACGCAGAACCTCTCTATTGTCTCAGACAGGACCAGAAACCCGCCTTGAATCTGCGTGAGATCACCTCAATTAGAAAGGCAGAAGAGGAGATAATGGCTAATATTCATGTAGGGAGTTCACCACGTGGCCCAAGAAAAAGGGCGGCTCTGAAGTCATGACTTTTCCCAAGAAGCTTGAGCTGCCCGCAGCGGCAGACTTTCACGTCCATCTCCGCGACGGGGCCATGTCCGCAGCTGTGGTGCCCACGATCCGGCAGGGCGGCGTCAAGTAGGTCACACACACACACGCCGTCTCTCATCTCACTCGCCTGCAGAAGGGACGTGTCTTCTTACGCTCCGCCCCGCAGCGTGGCATACGTGATGCCGAACCTCGTGCCCCCCGTGACGACCGTCTCCTCGGCCCTCGCCTACAAGGACCGCCTCCTCGCCCTGGACCCCTCCGTCGCCTACCTCATGACGCTCTACCTGCACCCGTCTGTCACGCCCGAGGTCGTCCGCGAGGCCAAGAGGGCCGGCATCGCGGGCATCAAGTCGTACCCGCAGGGGCTCACCACAAACTCCGAGTCCGGCGTCACCAGCTACGAGGAGTTCTACCCGGTGTTCGCGGCCATGGAGGAGGAAGGGCTGGTCCTCAACATCCACGGGGAGTGCGCGAGCGACCACAGGAAGAACATCACCATCATGAACGCCGAGGCGAGCTTCCTGCCGACCCTGAAGGAGATCCACACCAGGTTCCCCAAGCTGAAGATCGTGCTGGAGCATTGTACTACGGCGGATGCGGTGCGGGCGGTGGAGGCGTGTGGGGACACGGTGGTGGGAACCATCACGGCGCATCACTTGTGAGTATTTCGTCCAGGCTAGAGTGAGCAGAGAGTACTGACGACGGCGCTTCCCCCCCCCCCCCCCCACAGATTCCTGATTGTAGATGACTGGGCGGGCGATGTGGTAGGTGACCGCCCTGCGCAACGCTGCCCCCGAGCAGACCGCGTCATCGCATTGCACTTGTTGCACGGCCAAGCCCCATCAGTGCTGACAGTCTCCTGGCCAATAGTTTCACTACTGCAAGCCTGTGGCAAAGGTATGGTGTCCCCGATTCTATCGCTTAAGACTATACGGGATGCTGACTCTACGGCACACTCTCAGATGCCCAACGACCGCCTCGCCCTCCTCAGAGCCCTTGTGACCAGCAAGGGCAAGTTCTTTCTCGGTACAGATAGCGCACCGCACGACATCAGCGCCAAGAAGGGCAAGGGAAACACCGCGGCGGGCGTCTTTACGCAGCCTTACGCTGTAGCGTACGTGGTCTCGGCGCTGGAGGAGGCTGTCGAGCGGGGCGACATTGAAGAGGGCCAGGTCACACAAGAATTGCTGGAGGGCTTCTTGGGCGGCTATGGACGCAAGTTCTACGGCGTCGAGCCGTCGTCCCAGAAGATCGTGGCTGAGAAGAAGGACGAGGTCGTTGTGGATAGTATCAAGGGTGATGGATTAGAAGTTGTGCCTTTCAGGAAGGGCAAGAGCACCTGGAGCGTAAGCTGGGTCTGAATAGACTTGTGGTGGTTTCTTGGTCTATAGCTCCCCTTTGCTAAGCAGACTGCCAGCGGGATGTCTCTTAAGCTATAACCACCAACCACCAAAATGATCGCATATGCTCCGATGACCATCCTTTTTTCTTCTTTTTTTTTTGTCGCAAATTCTCCGGTAGGATAGTTGCCGGCGCCCTTTTGAATAGCAGAACCACATCGTAAATCACCAGCCCATTGCTGGGTCACCTCACCTGGTTTTGGTCTATAATACACGCCGCAAATTCACCGCAAACACAACGCAAGAGCAAAGAAGAAAAACAATCCCCATCCTGCCCAGATTTTTTGATGACCGCAGAGTCGAGTGTAGATTCCAGTGTAGAACGCAAAACGAAGACGGGCTCCCCTGATATACTCCTGAAGACTACCTAATCCTCCCCCCTCCATGCGTCCTCAGCAGGGGAGGATCCGTCGCGAAATGCAAGCTGAACTGAGAACAAGACTAGTAAAGCAGGAACACCTGGAAAGCAGTATAACTCCGTGCTGTGGCCATCCCAGTGCTCGGGTTGAACGAACGCTCATGCGTGAAAAAGAAGGGACCAGTGAATGCTGTCGCGAATGCCAAATAGAGCCTCGTGGAGGCCCGTCGGTTGTTGGCAGGCAAGATCGCAGAAAAAGCCCTAGGTGTAGATGGCCAGCTCGGAGTCGTCATCGTCGTCGAAGTCCTCATCCTTCTCCTCCTCAGCCTTGCCGTCCTTGGACTTGGGGTCGGTGCCGAAGTCCTTCAGGGCATCGTACAGGTTGACGGGGACGCCTCCCTTAGAGCCGGAGTCGGAATCAACACCCTTGCCCTTGGGCTCGTTGCGCTTGGCAGGAGGACCGATCGGGCCGAAGTTGTTCTGCTGCTGGGGGCGACCTGTGACAAGTCGTTAGAATCTCTGAATTGAACTAGACCTGGACTAGGTCTTGTGAGTTTTCTGTCCTGTGTATACTCACCAAGGTTGCGGCCACCGAAACCACCCTGGTTATAGCCAGCGCGGTTGCGAGCATAGCTACCGGCACCAAAGGCACCACCACGACCCCCAGAAGAAGAGTCAAAACCACCGGCGTCAAAGCCAGCAGAGCGCTCGCTAGTGTGAGCGGCCTCGATGCGACGCCAGGAGGGGGCAGAAAGAGCAGCGCGGCCACCGCCGCCAAAGCCACCGCCGCCCAGGCGAGAGGAACCAACACCGCCGTCACCCCAGCGGGAAGAGGCACCGCCGTAGCCACCGCCGTAGCCACCGGGACCACCGCCCAGGCTGACGGGACGGTCGTCGAGCTGCATCTGCTGCTCGGCGCAGTGCTTCTTCCACCAGGCGGGATAGCCGTGGAAGAGGCCAAGGGACTGCTGAGTCTCCTTGTCGGCGGGCATCTCGTGTCTGAACTTGCAGCCCTGCTGGGTGAAAGCGCAGGTACCGTCGTGGATCCACTTGTCGCAGTAGATCTTCTCCTTCTTGGGCAGACCGACGGTGGGATTGCCTGTGCCGGTGGTGTTGCGCAGGGCAAGAGGACCACTGGTCGAGGGGGAACGGGCGACGATAGAGTCGATGCGGGACTGTAGTACTCATGTGTTAGTCAATTGCCCCAACAAGACTGAAAGTCCTCTCAACAACATATCACTCGGAGTGTCGCATAAGGGTAATGAGACGGCGCAAGGCTGGCTCAGCAATGTAAGAAAATGGCGAGTAGCGTAGATACCTGGATGGGATCGGTCGATACGTTGCCTGCAAGGCCCCCAGGGCTCTCAGGAGGCTGTCAGGTCTGAGTTAGCTCAAGCCTTGTCTGAGTGCTGCAGTGAAAGCAAAGCCCTCATAACAAGAAAAGCCCAAGCAGTCAAACAAGGAGTGAAACTAGCATCATCCGAGTCACCCCTTCCGGAGAACAAGTAGTGACAGTGAAATCATCCGGCTCACCATCTTTTGGAAGGATACAACAGGTATGACATCGTCTGTTGTGAGAAGTGGGTCCGACATCCCCGTCATTTTGGCAAGCCAGGCAACAGTGACAGCTCCCAGTTGCAAACACTCCAAGCGCAAACGCAGAGATCAAAGAAATGTGTAGATGTACGTACCGTGACAGCGGCAACGCGAGCCACCTGGTTGTTGCCCTGGCCACCGCCAAGGGCAGCGCGGCCAGGGATGGGCAACACGATCATGTTCTGGTCGGACGTGTTACGCATGGGAATGCCCTCGAGCTCGACGGGCAGCTGGTCGACTGCGATGAGCTGAGTGTACTGACCGTCGCCACGATCGTAGCAGTAGGCAATAGCACGCTCCATGTCCGCGTGGCGGATGACCTTGCCGTCCTGAGGGCGCATCTTGGAAGGAACTGAGGTTGTGTTTGAGAATGAGGTCGAGCCAACGTTTGGATTCGAGATTGAGGTCGCAAAGCTGGTCGAGAGGCTACTGCTGGTCAGACTGCTGATCTCGTTGACGTCGTGCAAAGAGGACGTCGTAGGAACGTAGCTCGAAGGGTCGTGGTTCGCGATCGTAATGTAGTTGCCTGCAAGGAAAGAGTTGCTGCGAAAGAAAGTGGGCGAAACGGGCGAAGCAACGACGTTGCTAGAAATGGCGCTAGTGTTCGTCGCAACAGCGTGACTGGAGTTATAGTGGTTGCTTCCAGAATTAGCGTGTCTGCCCGTGGTGGGATGAAGTTGAGGTTGGGATCGAGGTTGAGGCTGGTGCTGAGGGCGAGCGTGGGTGCTGCTGTCACCAGACGTAGAAGACGCGCCGCCAACCGAGAGGGAGGGCCTTGTCGGAGGAGTGTTGAGATTGTTGGCGCTGACCGTAGACGCTCGCCAGTGGTTGGCAGACGGTTCGCGAGGGATTGTATGGCCTGGAGTGGAGGTGTGTTGTGTAAGAGGGGGAAATCTTGCAGTGGGTGGCCCCAGGGCGAAACTGCTCTTAAATATTCGGGGACTCGCTTCGACGAAATGTTTCGTCGAGCCAAAAGCTCCGCCAGAGAAAGGTCCCTCGTCACGAAAACCTTCGCCGACGTGGAGGGGTTTCTCGTCGTCGAAAGCTTCATCTGTGCCGGCGTGGAAAGTTTCGTCGAGGCCATCCCGGCAACACAATGATTTGCTGTGATCCTCCTGACTGTAGGTGAACCGGCTGTCAGAGGAGCCGGAGCTAGGAATGCTCATGATTCCGGAAGACATCCTGTTCACCTTGTGATCACCATCATGGAAAGCTTGGACAAAGCTGCCATGGCCACAAACTCCTTTGCTCCGGCTAACATAGCCATGCGAACCTTCGCCACACCTTCCACGACCACCAAGCCCAACGACTATGTGATCCTTCCTGACAGGCAGAGTGCCACTCCCATCATGATCCATATAAGTCCCACAAGTGCTGCCCCCACGATGACCTTCGGCATGATCCATCTGACCAAAACCTTCGCCAAGGCCTTTCTTGCCAGGCAAAGTGTCATTGTGATAGTCATAGGCAACACCAGCGCGAAGGTTTCGCCCACCATCTGCTTTGTTCCCTGTGCCGCCAAAAGTTTCGCCGACACTGAAAGTTTCGTCGACACCGAAAGTTTTGTTGGCATCAAACTGACAAGGACGAAGCATTTCGTCTTGTGAACCAGCTCGAAAAGTTTCGTCATAGCTCGTGTTGGTAAAAGTCGGATCACGAGCACTGTGGCCATCAGAGCCTTTGTTGATGGATTGATTCTCGTCGATGGGGCGGAAGACGTCGTTGGAGTGCTCCATGTCGACGATTTTCAGAGATCTCAGAGAGCTTGAGCCAGCTTCCTTGGGGTGCAGGGAGGGCGTCGTCGAGAGGTACAATGTTGACAATTGGTTGGGAGTTGTCGGCAAGAGGTGGTGCGTCGACGAGGCTGGGGATGTCTGCCTGGTAGAGACGACAGAAGAAGGGCCAGATGAGCAGGTCACGTCGGAAGGAGAAACCGGGTGAAGGGGATCAAGGTGTCTGTTGTGAGGTCGAGATTCCATGTTGAGCTGAACAACAACACAAACTGATGGGTCACGTCGGAAAGTGGCAGATTGTTAAAGGAGCCAGTGCAAACGGAGACAGATTCTCGAAGCACCTACTTTATAACCTGCTGTGGTCAACACAGAGAACACGAGAACAGGGGACAAAGACCAGCTTGGATGGTCTCTCTGAGACCAATGAAGAAGATGAGAAACAGCAGGAACAGCATGACCCTGGACATGCACACCAAAATCTCCTGATGGGAGTGCTGGAGGCCCCCTTGAGCCTGGCTGTGCTGTTGTTGTGGTGCGTTGTCAGAACCACTTGCACAGGAAAGCAAACGGCGATATCAAAGACCTGGGTTAGGTTGTATGCAGCAAACGGCTACCTGCAGCTCAGTTTGTACCTCCCACGTGATTGATGTACCTACCTGCAGCTCTCCATCACCTACCAACCTTGATAGGAAAACCAGGGTTTTCAATGTCGCTGGAAGGAAATTGAAAATTCGGCTGAATGCCTCGGACTTTTATTTGCCTATGTCCAGCCCTTTAGCAAAACATGGCAATCTAAAAGGGTCCGTCATCGTTGAGCAGGACCTAGTTCCACACGTAGGGAACGTTTCTGGCACTTGCCAGCACAGAGAGCTTCTTGAGGCCGGACAAGAGCTTCCTCATGTCACTACTCTTGCAGAGGCTTCTGCGACAGCACCCCTTGCGCATCCGCCGTGCCGTTTCCTCCTAGTCCACTGCCTTCTCCCTCTTCATTGGATCCGGACTCTGATGATCCAGATACGGATGAAGACACTGGTTCCGAGCTCGATTCAGAACTTGACGACTCCGCATCAGGAGCTGAAAGTCGAGCCTGTTGCTGCGGTAGTTGTTGCGGTAGTTGTTGCGGTAGTAGCTGCGGAGGAGCTTGTGGAATTTGTGGCTGTTGAGCCTGCTGTTGAGGCTGCGCGGAAGGGCCTCCTCCTTCTCCTAGTCGCTGGTCCTTTCGTGATCGCAAAATGCTCTGAAGAATTGCGCGATTTTGCTGTGTGGCCACAGGATCGCCTCCAGAGAGCTTCTTGACCTCGTCAAGGGCAAGACGTATCTTGATTTCCGTCGACAGCGAAGGGCAACTCGTTGATGGCGGATGGAAAAGGTGACATTTTGTACATCGATTCATGGCCGGACTGGCGTTTGGCCTCTGCGGTGCCACGACGTTGGCATTTGGGGTTGCCCGTGGCTGGTTTGGCGGCATGGCGTTGAAGTTTGAGGGTACTACGCGTTGTTGTAATTGTTGACCTGGATGGGCTACAAAAGTTTGGTCAGCGCCTGCGACTCGATAGCTGTCAAGGGTTGTACGTACAGTGAGATGGGTAAGTCTGGTAACCGAGCCGTGCGTCCATTTGAGGGACTGCGCCCTGCCCGTTAGCATGGAATTGAGCACTGGGAAGTGAGCCAAAACCCAAGTCCAGAGGTCCTGCGGCCCCGCTCATTGAGGCGAGCTGGCCGTGTTGCCCGAAGATTTGTCCTCGCCCTCCAGGTCCGGCACCGGGGAAGGAGTTGAACGGGTGCTGAGGGTAGAGTCCGTTTGCGCCACGCTGGGGCTGGGGCTGGAGCGATCGCTGGCCAGCACCGCCGTTGAAGCCACCTGGAGGGCGGGCTGAGGGATTTGCGGTGAGAGGGACGATGTCTCCTGGCTCTCGACTGTGGAGAGAGTTTCCTGCTCCGGCGTCTGGCCCGGGGTGGGGTCTGCTTGCGTCGTTGCCGCTGCTGCCTGCCTGGCGGTTGTCTTCACTTTGGGGGTGCTTCCTTGGACGCCCGCGCGGCCTTTTCGCGGAGGGATCTTGACGTTGCTGCTCTTTGCGACGCTCTTGGCGCTGCTCTTGGCGCTTCGTGGTGTCGAAGCCTTGCGCGGTGTCGAGCCCTTGCGCGGTGTCGGTGCGGTCTTGCGGGGCGTCGCTGCGTTCTTGGGCGGCGCTCGGGTCGGTGTTTGCTGAGTCTTGTTCTTGTTAATTGTGCTGGTGCGAGAGGCGGATTTTGGTGTTTGAACTTTAGAAACTGCCTTTCGCGTACCTTTGCTTGTCTGCTTTTTCAGTGAGCTCATACCAGTGTCAGGGCCATCACCATCTTCGTCCGAGTCCTCTGAAGATTCACCGCTAATGAATTCATCATCGACATCGGAGCCTTCGCGGTTGTCAAGTGGATCATCGACACCAGGTATAGCAGTACCGCTGTATTTGACAGCCTAAGTCCAAGTTAGTCAGGCAGATGTTCTATCAAGACAAAAAAAAGTCCAGACTTACCCGACGCCGTCTGTTGCCACGACCAAGCACTTCCTTGTTGAGCTCGGCCAAACGCTTGGCCTCCTCTTCGCGCTCCTTGAGAATCTTATCCCAAACGCTGATGTCCAACTGAGGTTCCTTATCCTCAGCCTGCAAGTCATCAGCAAGACCTCCGGACTTGTTCTCCCAGACCTTGGCGTAGGAGAATTGCGTCTCCTCAGAGGTTTCCTTGTCCTCATCACCAGAGTTCCTGGTGTCGACAATCTGAGACCTATCGAGTAATTTGTCGATAGCGGCAGCGTCATACTTGATGATCTCCTTGTCGTTGTCACTGAACAGAGCCTCTGCGCCGTGCTTCAGGATGGTCTCCAGATCATCGACGGGTTGATCCTCCTCTCTGTCCATCGTCTCGATTAGCGCGTGGTCCAATGCCATCTTCTTCCGGCCAATCTGCATGATTTTCTCCTCGACGCTGCCCTTCGTCATGAGTTGAAAACAGAGCACTTTGTTCTTCTGTCCAATTCTGTGAGCTCGCGATAGAGCCTGAAGATCTTGATGAGGGTTGAAGTCGGGATCGAGGATGATCACGGTGTCTGCTGTCGCCAAGTTGATGCCCACCCCTCCAGCTCGGGTTGAAAGAAGGAAAGCGAAGTCCTCGGAGCCGGGTTCGTTGAAAGCGTCAATGCGTTTTTGCTTTTCAAGACTCGAGATGCTGCCGTCAAGACGTTGATGATGATAGCCCATACCGTTCAAGAAGTCCTCGACGATGTCAAGCATGCCAAGGAACTGACTGAACAACAGCACGCGGTGGCCCTTTTCCTGGAGTTTAGGGAGAAGTTGCTCTAGAAGGACAAGTTTCGAAGATGCCGAAACCAAGTTCCGATGCATTGTCTCGGCATCAACATTCTTGTCCTCAACGGCGCCGCTGTAGAGAAATGGGTGGCCTAAGCACTTCCTCAGCTGCATCAGAATGTTGTTGAGACTGCCGCGTTCCGTCGACTTGAGTTTACTGTTGGCGAAAATAGCCCGGATGAGCTCCGGATTCTTTGACATGATCGACTTGCAGAGTTTCTCCTGCACGACCGACATGGACACAGGCAAAATGATCTGCGCTATAGGTGGTAGAAACTTGAGAGTCTTCGCCTTGGTTCGTCGTAAGAAGTAAGGCTGAATCATGGCGTGAAGCTCGCGGATGTTCTCTGCTGTGATCTCTTGGTACTTTTCGTCAAGCCGAGCGGCATTCTTGGACGGGTCGATGAATTGCAAGAGGTTAAAGAGCTCTCGCTTGTTGTTCTGTAGAGGTGTGCCGGTAAGAAGAAGACGCCATGGCATTTTCATCGCGCGCAGGGCCCCGTACAGCAAATTCTCGTCGTTCTTGAGACGCTGACCCTCGTCGACTACGAGTCCGACCCAGTTCACATTCTTGAAAAGCAGTCTCGTCTCTGGATCCTGGGCAGAATCGTAGGACATGACTACCACGTGGGCCTTCATCTCCCTCGAACCGTTCGGGAAGAGTTCGTACTTGTATGCCAGCTTCTGAGGCTCCTTGCCGCCGTGATATGTGACAACTCGGAGATCTGGAGCCCATTGCTTGATTTCTCGGCGCCAATTGGGACAGGTAGAGTTTGGCACCACAATCAGGAATGGCCAGCATCGAGGACCCTGCAGTGCGAGGGCGGCGATCAAGCTGATGACCTGAATTGTCTTTCCGAGGCCCATGTCGTCGGCCAGGACCACGCTGACCTGTTCCCAGAAGTTGTGCAGAAGCCAATTCGTGCCCTGGATCTGATATTTCATCAAAGTGCCTGTCAGGCCCTCTGGCTGCTCTGCCGGTCCGTTGGTGCCGTCTTCGAACTCGACGTCCTTGTGGAAGTCCAACTCGCGGAACTTTCTGAGGCGCTCCTTGATGGTGTGGACCGTCTCGGATTTGAAATGCTTGCCATTCAGGAACTCCGAATATGCTGTGACGAAGGCAGTCCATCGAAGTCCGGAGTCGGAGGCCGGAGGTTCATCCCACACAGCTTCGGCGTAGTCCAACCCCTGAAATTTGATCAGGGCCTGGTCGATCAGGTAGGTCTTGAGTAAGTCGTCCTTTTTGGACTCGAATCTGAAGTTGCCCTTGAAACGCACGTCCAAGACAACGTCAGCCAAGAGGTACTCCTCTGGGATAGCGTCCTTGGTTTCGAATTTGGGCAGTATATTTGCTCCATCGTTGCGCTTCGGGAACGCATTCCTCATCACCGCATTGGTGACGCCAAACACCCAGGGACCTGGTTTCCACTCGCAGTGTGCATATGAGAGAGTCTCCCATCTAATGAGGTACTCCTTCTCATCTTCTGGGACGTCAAAGGTGGTTTGGCCAGGTGCGTAGCTGTCACGGTTGACTGGCCGCCACGCTACCAAGGTCGAGATCTTGTGGCGCATATCGAGACAGTCTTTGCACTTGAACTCTATCGAGTATTCCTCAAGACGGTCATCTCGAACGTTGTTCTCGACGACCTTAACGCCAGTTGGTGGAAGGTGTTCGAAATGATATGCGCAGTGACAATCGACACAACGGAACAGAACGTTGTCAGGGTTGTCGATGAGGCTGTCATCCACTGCGGTGATTGGATCCTCGCCACCATTTTCCTCGCGGAGTCTTGCTTCTGTGTTGGCGGGGCGTTTCGGAGCGAAAGCCTCGCAAGCTCGGCCTTTGACCTTGCAGACTTGGCAGATGTCAAGACTAGGAGTGCGGTGGTCTTTCTTCTTCTTCACGCCGACGCAGTCGCGACACTGCAGCACGAAGTGGTTTGCGCCAACCTTGGTTACGATATGGTCTCGAGTGCTTCGCCATCCGAGACATATCTTGTGATATGCATTAGAACAGCCCTGGCAGTAGATCAGCATACCCTTGTTAGGGGCATTGGCGTTGTTGCCACACGTGCCGCAGAACGTGGTATGAGCCTCCTTGAAAGGCCCATCTTCCGTAATCGGGAAGATTTCCTTGGCCCCAGACACCTTGGGGGCGGATGGCAGTTTCTCTTCCTCAGGGGCGTACATGTCCTCGTCCCATGCTGGATCAGCCATGGTCTTGGTGGACTTCGTGGTTCTGCCTGAGCGTCGGGGCGGCTCGAACTCGATGTCGTCTTCGTCTTGAACCAAGCGTGGCCGACCGGGCCGGCGCTTAGTGGCGATACCACCGCGCCGTCGTGACTTCTTTTGTGGTGCGAGATCTGACCTCACGATGAAAACGTCGTCATCATCGTCTGCAAGCTCATCGACATCGGCATCGCCCGCGGTCTTGACCTGATAACTTGGTCGAGGCTTGCCGGCACGTCGCAGGCTGAAACGGCCCTTGCGCTTGCGCTTGCTGTCGGCGTCGTGCTCCGAGTCTTGCTGCTCATCCTCCCCGTCCGTCTCCCGATCGTCTCCAACGCTTGACCGCGCGGATCGGTTCCTGCCACTTCGGCGCAGTCCTGCAGCCTCTGCCATTCTGCGCCGCTGTAGCTTGCGACGCTTGGCTGGATGCATCCACCCGATATCTTCCTCCTCCTCATCGTCGTCCTCGTCGAAGACATCCTGCATGACCTCATCTTCGTCAGGCTCACCGGTGAAGTCGTAGTCAGGGTCGTGAGAAGTCTTCTGCTTCGGGCGACCGCTGAAGCTGAGCTCTTCGTCCTCGTAGTCCATGGTCTTGGGCTTGTTGTAGTCGGCAAGTGCTTGCCGACCGTTCGGGTAGCTGGACAATTGATCAAATGCAACCTTGTGGCCCAGGTTAGTTCAATGTCTGGGAGGGATGTGGGTGACAAGGTGGGTTGATAGAGGAGAAGAATGGATGACAAGAATGTTGGTACGGATCTTTGTGACTCAGCAGTCGACCATTTTCGCAGGCTTGTAAGGAAAGGTAATTGAGAGGATGAAGGCAGGAGACGTAGAGCAGTAGGGTTGAAAAGGGTAGGCGAAGAAATAGACCCAAGAGGCATATTCAATGGCAGCTTTGCCACTGACTTCCCAATGGCATTGGGAAACAGACGGTCATTAATGACTGAAGTTTGGGGGAGGCAAACCATGGTGGAGCTCTGAGCTCATCAAGGCCTGAGGGCCGACCGTGCTGGTTTTCGATGAGGGAGAGACAGAGAGAGGACCTTGCAATAAATGCCGTTGAACGAAGAAAAGTGGTGGAGGGTGAATAGCGACTCTAGCTGCCTTCAACCTCCGTCCTGCCACAGGACGAAGGGGGCGAGGGGATAGGACAACTCTTTTCAAACCAAGTGTGGGAGTAACTTGTGATTGAGAGATTGCGAAGGGCAAAGAATCAAGTTTGAGGTAGGTGAAGAGGCTGAGGCTGTCGTGGTGGTCGAAGAAGGCTGAGCGCCATTTGGTATCTGCAAGCAGAAGATTGCAAGTGCCAAAGTGAAGGAGGCATGGAAAGCGACAGGGAAGATGACGCGGTGGGGAAAACAGGCTTGCTTGTAGCTCATCACCAGCATCCAAACACCGAGAAGCTTCTAGGATCTGAATTTGATGCCCCCCTGAAAATTGCTCGCGTACCTGATCAATATGGCCGTCCTCAAACTCAACAGACAGCCAAAGTTCTCCAGGGACACCGGTCGGAATCTTGTCAAGCACCTGATATATTTCGTCACCAGGAGGAATCGATTTGTACTCTTGCGTAGCTTGCAGTGGTAGTGGATGGATGACAATGTCGAATTTCAAGGCGGGCGGCTTGGGCGACTCAAGCTTGGACTCTGGTCCTGGCTTTGCCGTGGGCTTGGGCGACTTGGTAGGCGACTTCTCCTGCCGCTTTGACCTGGACGACCTTGAATTCTCAGGTCGGACTCTATGTCTAGACCTCGTTGCGCTCGACTTGGCTGTAGCTGATCGCTGGGTCCTGGAAGGGGTCTTGATAGGTTCGTAGGTGATCTCGTCGTCGTCTCCGTCCTTGAGATCCTCTGCAGGTTGGGGTTGTGAACTGCCAAACCCGTTTGTTAAGCCGTTGACAACAGGGTCAGGAGAAGGAACAGCAGCACCAATCTGCCCGTTTGAGCCAGTTGGTTCACTTAGTCCCATGGGGGCTGTCGGAGCAGGAGCATGGTCCATCATCGGGGCCGTCGGAGCCATCGGGGCCGTCGGCGCAGGTGGTGTAGGGCTTGGCAAAGGTTGGTGATCGCCCTCGTCATCTGATGTATCCACATCCATTGAGAGGTTGGATTCGAAGACGAATTGATCTGGCATTGTCGGGGGTTGGAGCAGAGCCAGCAACTCCTCGTCTGAGTTCTGCGAATCGTTCATCTTGTCTAGTGGTGGAGCACCGTTGCAGTCTATTTTCGAGGGCGATCTTGGGAAATCGGGTCGATCATCTGTTCAACATGGTCGCAATCAGTCTTGAGCTGTCCAAATGGGATCGCAGATGATTAATGGTTGTCGCAAACCTCCAACAGATACACAGTTGTAGGATGAGAGGGTGTCTGATGCTGCATGGTTGACAAATTGTCAAGCACGGGCAAGTGATGTCGTTGAATGGAAGTTGAACTTAACTATCAGACGCGACGCGTCTAGGAGTCACTCGAGCCTCGAGGGTCCTGGCGGGTCTTAGTGGGCCCTCTTACATGTAGGTACCCTGGGACCTGCCAGGGACCCCTGCAAGAAAAGTTTCCCAGCATGTGCGCCCGTAACCTTTACATGGCATTTTTTTGTTCTTGAATTGTTCATCAGAGTTCGTTAACATTTGGACCAAGATTCTTTGCAGAATTCTGTCCTAATCTCCACTACAATGCGATGAGACTCCTCGCCAACCTGCCCATACGAGGGCGCAATCCCTCCACCCGACCAACCCTTCTCCCTCTCGTCCTCACCAGAAACGCCTCTCGCCTCTCCGGCATCCACGCCGGCCTCCGACGATCCGAGCGCGCGAGACCGCAAGGCGCCAGCCCCAAGAAGGAGATTCGTCGGTCCTATGAAGAGGAGCCATACCTCAGCCCGGCGGAGCGCCTCCACGCAAGGGCTCTCGCGCGGAAGAACCCCATCACCTACAAGATCAGGAAGGGCAAGAAGGACATCACAGAGCCGGCCGGGCCGCCGCGCAAGTCGAGAATAGCTCGTCTGTCCGACCCGCGAGACCCCTTGGGGAAAGACAGTCTTCTCAAGAAGTTCAGGTCTGGGAAGCTGCTCGATGAGTTTCGGGAAAAGAGCGAGGCTAGGGACGGCAATTTTCAACATGAAGATTTTGAGAGGCAGATGTTGTTGGGAGAGGTGAAGGAGCTGATGCAAACCCGAAAACGCCCTGTGAGGAAAGGAAGATCTAAGCCGTTCGCAGTCGACCTTCAGGAAAGCCGGCCGCCGCGACGTGAGAATCGAGAAGACAGGTTTAAGGTATACGGCCGGGGCGAGCGGGACACCGACAGACCTCGTGACGGCGGAGGGGCAATGGATCGAGGCAGGTTCGGGCAAGACTGGCGCAACGCTGAGGGATCTCGTCATGATCGCCGCTTTGGCTCGGACAGACGCGACAGGGAGCCGCCTCGCGACGAGCGCAGTTTCGGTGAGCAAAGACGCGACAGGGAGAGGGCGCGAGAGGAAGAGGAGAGGCTGGAGAGATTGAACAGGCGCGAGCCTAGCCAAAGAGGCGATCTTGTTGGGAACAGGTTCGAGCGACGCCCTAGGAATTACGACGACAAGGCGACACTGCAGAGAAGGGAGCAGACTTCCCGCGCCGAAAGGAGGGGGGGGGCCAAGAACGATGAAGGTGACGAGGCCAAGGACAAGAAACCGAAGAAGGTGTGGGAGCCACCACTTTCACTACCCTACACAACGGCAGCATCCCAATTTCTATACGGCACATCAACCGTCGAGGCTGCGCTCGACGCCAGCCGTCGAAATCTGTACAAGCTCTACGTATACCAGGGAGGCAACCGGCGAAACCCCGAAAAGGACGAATATCTGACGCGACTCGCAGCGAAGAGGGACGCCAAAATCGTAATTGTCGGCGAAGATGGGCTCGCCATGATGAACAAGATGAGCGGAGGCCGCCCGCACAACGGCTACGTGCTCGAAGCCTCGCCCCTGCCGCAGATGCCAGTCAGAGCTCTCGGGGAGGTCTCCTCCGAAGAGAGTTGGCCGGGCTTTCGAGTTGCTCTTGGACACCAGTCCGTGGAAGAAGCCAAGATCAACGGCAGCGCCGAATTTATCATCACTGACCCGGGCGCGCACAAGCCCCTCGTGCTCTACGTGGACCAGGTCCTCGACCCGGGCAACCTGGGCGCCATCATCAGGACAGCCAGCTTCATGGGCGTCACGGCGGTCGCAGTGTCAAAACGAGGATCTGCACCCGTGACGCCGGTTGTGTTGAAGGCATCAGCTGGTGCGGCTGAGACGATGACGATGTTCACGGTCGATGCACCTGTTGAATTTGTGAGGGAGTCCAAGGAGAACGGATGGAGGGTATACGCTGCCGTGCCTCCGAGGCCGGACTCGATGCGCAAGCAGGTCGACATGTGGAACGTTGAGAAGACCGATCCCCTGTTGAAGCAACCATGCCTTTTGGTGATGGGCAACGAGGGTGAAGGTCTTTCCCGTCAGCTGAGGAGGGTAGCCGATTTCGACATTGGCATACCGAACATGTCTGGGTCGAAAGTTGTGGATAGCTTGAACGTCAGCGTAGCCACCGGTCTGCTTTGCTCAGCCTTTTGTAGAGGCAAGAACCAGAACTTTGAAAGCGATGCCCAGGACGCTGGGGCGCTGTTCTAGCGACGGCGTTGTACATGATGTAGCAGAACAAGATCTCCAAATGGATATACTTAACTCACACCGAGGGCCTGATCATGATGGATATCGTCGCCAAAACCCAAATTTGACTGATAGCTGCTGTGTAACATGCGGCGTCTTGGCGCGCAGGAACCTGAACGCCCAACTGCAGTGATTGCATATTCATTCTGCACAAGACAGCGAAGACGGGCCGGCATCTTGAATGTTATCACAGAGATTGCTCGGTCCTCTGAAGCAAGGACCGCGTGTTCAAGTACCTTGGTCTTGCTCCGGCACTTTGAATCTCGGCGGGATGTCAGTGCTGGCTGTGGGCAGGGTAGTGGTTGTGTTTGCACCCAGCCACCTGAAATACCATCGCCCCATTCGCCGACTGCTGTGCACCTCACCAACCTGGCTGACGTAGCACACCACCAAAGGAACCAACTCGGTTTTCCTCTCACAAAGTATTCACAAATCGCAACTGTCTGTCGTTTTCTTATCCAAAATCATGGATATTCTTCGACGATAGTCCCAACTCTTCCTCAACTCTTATCGCAGTTCTCGAAGTGGCTCGGACTGGCGACAAGTTCACACGGCCTTTCCAAAATTCACCGCTCCTCCCTGTCGGGAAATCGAGCACAATCATTTGGGCCGCCGAAATGCCTGCTTCTCTATCGTTCCTGCGGCTTCCTGCCTCTCTGCTGCTGCTTTTAGCAGCGCAGGCCACAAGGGTCGGTGCAGACTTGGGCGCGCCTACGGCCATACGGAAGATGAGCGCCGACGCAGGGGCTAAGCTTTTCGACGAGTACTTCGCCTTCGCAGAGGACGAAAAGGTGGCCAAAGTCGGCACCTACGCCCACGACGCGCTACCAGCCTCGGACGTGCTCACGTCGGCGGAGGAAGAGCTGTTGGCCGCCAACTCGTCAGCGTCAATACCGTTTCGCGCGCCGCTCGCGGCACACTTGTTCTCGGGTTCCGAGGCCTTGGAAGGGCGGGACTCGCAGGACGCGCGGGAGCTGTATCGAAGGGCCAAACTCGTCGAGCTCAGGCTGGCGAGGAGGGACTACTCGTGCCCGAGTGGGACGTCGGACTGCTCGTCCATCGGCTACCCCGACAGCTGCTGCCAGTCGGGGACGACGTGTGTCAAGATCACAGACACGGGGTTGGGGCCAGTGGGCTGCTGTCCGGATGGCGAGTCTTGCAGCGGGCAGATCGCATGTTCGGGGGATCAGCAAGGGTGCTCTTCGAGCTCGGGCGGAGGATGCTGCATATCGGGGTATGCATGTGCAAGCGTTGGATGCACAAAGACTGGCGTCGCCACAGTGACACCAACTAGCACATCATCGGAAAGCACCACAACTACTACCCAGACCACAACGAGTTCCACCAGCACGTCCAGCCAGACGGGAACCGTGACGACTACGAGTTCAAGCACGGAGACCACCGGCGGCGCATCTGCACCAGTCCGGCCGACAGGCTCGACGTCCGCCAGCGCAGGCTACTGCCCGACGGGCTTCTACGCCTGCTCGGCCGTGTACGGCGGGGGCTGCTGCCAGACCGGGCGAGACTGCCAGACGACGTCGTGTCCGTCCACGGCATCATCGACCGTCGTCTCAGGCGGCATCACCGTCGCGGTGCCAGCGAGCGACGTGCCTGCCACTGCAACGACGGGGACCTGTGCGGGCGGATGGTCGCTTTGTCCCCCCGATGCGGGCGCAACTGCTGGGTGCTGTCCGACTGGATACAGCTGCGGCACGGCGAGCTGCTTCCTCGCGTCTGCCAGTGCCACGGCCAGCGTGGCGAAGGAGCTGCCCGGCAGCGGTGCTGTGAGGCATGGAGACCTGGCGTGGATTCTGACGATGTTACCCGCTCTTGTGGGCTTTGCATTTGGCTTGGCGTTGATATAGAGCTTCAACAGCGATGGTCGACCAAGACACCTCACATTAGGTTCAAGGACCAATTTGGCATCTCACAATCGATAAGTTTTCGGATTCCAGCGAAGTAACATGCGATTACCGAGAAGCTTGCAAGCGATGACTGGAACACCCATCTATAGATATAGATATGCAGATACGCCTTTATGTTTCTGTACTTTCAGCTTTCAAGCGGGTACGTCTGCACTGGGCCCAAATACCACAGCTTCCCTTGAAAAGGTGGGCAAGAAAGGGTGCACCAGGCTGTTCAATGCGGTCCTTCGGCTACCACTCAGCCTAGTTCCACTTCACGACCTTCCCACAAGTCACATCCTTATGAGTCATCTTTTCCGAATGAAAGCTGGGGATACGAGGTGGAACGCTGTCCTCTGAGTTAGTCCGAAGGCGGCCTTCGCGTCTGGGTTGACGTCGACGTTTAGGTGAGTCGACGTAGCTTCAATGTTGGGACCATCTAGAAGTCATTGACACCGAAATGGCAGGTGTGATTGTTGACGCAGAGGACAGTGCATCCCAGACTTCACGTGTGCATACTTAGGAAGACATGAAGTAAGCTGCTATATTCAGTATGTACATGCGAGCTAAGGTAGTTGTCTAATTTATACAGAGAAAGCCTTCTTTGTGTACCGGAACGGCCCAGGATCGCCATCGCCATGTTCAGTTCACGAGACAAGCCTTGACAAGACCTGTGTCGGTCCAAGCATTGCCATTCTGAGTCGGTGTCTCAACCAGCTCATAGGTGGAATCAAAGGACCCAGCAGACCATCCGACGACCCCCAAGAACACATCGGTGTTGTTCTTCATGAACGCAATCTGTTGACACAGATCCGTCTCGCAGCTCTGCGTATTGCCTCCACCCGTCTCGGTGTTCAAAGCCTGGCGCTTGTTCGTCCGGAGCCACGTCGCCAGCGGCTGGAAGGCGCCGTCGATGTTGTTGGTCGTGCACTCGGTGTGGGTGCCGCTGTTGTCGCTGTCCAGGTACTTGTGCACGTCGAAGACGATGTTGGTCTTGCTGCCGTCCGGGTTGGACACGCCGAGCAGCGCGGGCCCCGCCTCGGTGGGGAGCGTCGCCGCCGAGCTGTACGAGCTCCCCGGGATGAGGATGATGCTGTCGGGGGCGGCGGCGCGGATGGCCGTGACGACCTTTTGCACGGTCGCGGCCCACGTCGTGACGCTGGGAAGGTCGTGCGGCTCGTTCATGACGCCGAAGATGACCTTGGTGTCGGTCCCGTACTTGGTCGCGAGCTGCGTCCACAGCGAGACGAACTGGTCGTCCGTGGGGCCCCCCGAGGAGCCGATCACCTGGCCGTTCCAGCGCGCGTAGTTGTGGATGTCGATGATGCACGAGGCGCCGGTAGCCAGGCACGCCTGCACGAGCTGGTCGTACTGGCCCGCCTTGGTGGCGTCGAGGGTGCCGCCGAGCTGGTTGTTGACGAGCGTCTGCCACCCCACGGGCAGGCGGAAGATGTTGAAGTTGTCGTCGTTCACGAAGTGGCTCATCTGACCGGCTCCGTCTGGCCCCCCGAGAGCGGTGAGTGCAGGGTATGTTGCACTGGTGTTGCATGTCCCGTCGGTCGTGCAGCCAAAGTCAAAGCCGGCGATGTTGGTGCCCACTGCAAGGAAATCAGTACATCAGATATGTCATCGAAGGGGTTTTGGCAGGGCCGGGCTCACTGTATTGGAGTTTACCACTGGTCTGCCTTGACGGGAGCTCTTTCGGTATAGTCGCAGCGAAGGCAAGGCCCGCCATGGCCAATGTAGTTACAACAGAATACATGGTGAAAAGTAAGCACAGAAAAAAACTAGGAAGAAGTCGTAGGTTATGGTACACGAAGGGCAGGCGACCGTGACTGAAAAAACACTAGGTAAAGAGCCTCACTACGATGCCGCGATGCAGAGGGACTAAGTCTTTTATAGCCACTTTCTTCAAAGGACATCCGCATATTTCATCCATCTTCTACACTCGAATGATGTAGCAAGACACGGTCCTTGCCGACACCCGAAGAGCATGGAATTCTGGAAGCGCTATAGCCGACCCTGAGTTCCATCGAAATAGCCACCAACTTGTGCAAGCATCATTGAAGTCGCGTCCAATCTGGAGATTGCCTCCACCGGCCCAGCCAAAGTGCATCAGCTGTTGGCCCCTTACGAAGTTTGGCGCTGTCATTCCGGCTCATCTGCTCCCTGATGTAAACAGCCTTCAGAGTCGGAGGTGACAGGGATACTTGAAGAGAGATTGTGAGTGTGAGATGCCCTCAGATGAACACGGTCACGGGGAGGTTCACGTCCTTGGGCGTCAGCCTTGTCCCGCATAAGAGTGCAGAGTGGCTCATGGGAACCAAGCCTCCACCCACCCATCTGTAGTCCCGTGATAGCCTCAGCGGCCTGAAATCCGTCAACCGACGGGGTGGCGCTTGCAGGGTTTGAGCCGCTTCCGATTAACAGCAACCAAGCTTTCCAACGTCCCTGATGTAGATCGCGGATCTAGTGTGCCTGTTTCCCAAAAGGGGGGAAGAGGCGGCTGAAAGGTGACCAGCCCGCTAATGAAGTTCACAGGCCCTAGCTCGGCGGGTATCCTCCGTGGATCGACAGTGTCAGTCCTGACGGTCCCCACCTGCGTCCAGATCAAGCAAGGAGCCCGCAAGTCATATGGCTTGGCTGGTCATCTTCCGAAACACCCACGGTCATCGTCGTGGTGTTGCCACAAACAGCAGAATTGAATATTCACAGATAGCAGCGGTCTTATCCTCGATCTCGATCAAGATGGCTTTGCTTTGGGAATACCTAGACGTAGGTGTGTTGCACAGCAGCCAGAGCCGCTAAGTTCCATTGCATCTTCTGGAATCTGCAATAGTCCTTGGTGATCAAATCTCAAGTCAAAAGCGAACCGAATCACCTTCAACCGACAAAGTACTGTAGTCAACAACATTTACGTCTCGCGAGTAATGCTTCTAGATGCCTCACCAAGGCGACAAAAAGCTTCTGCAAGTTCCTCATCAGGAGGACCTCGCAGGCCGAAAACGCCCCATCCGCTTCCGGGGCTTCTTACCAGCTCGTCTGATGCGAGAGGCCTTAGAGATCATGCCCAAGGGCACTTCCGTCACACCTGGGCGACCTTCCGGCGTCGACCACAAATCCGTATTTACCTGACGCTCTCTCTGAACCAGCCGAGAGATGTGTCAGTCGGGCTGTGGCCGACGTCAGGAACTGGGTTGCATTTGTCTATGACAAGGCCACTCGCAACAAGACATCGGATGAACGTATGGGATTCCAGGGACAGGAACGGGAGGAAAGCACATCGGCAGCCTGTCCCTATATGTCTGCCGTGCTCGCAAGGCTGAGATCTGGGGCAACATCGGGCACCACTGCACCCTCACCAGCATGGGAGGACCTGGCCGTCTTTCCGGGTATCACACCGGCCCAGGAGCCCGACTTAAGATGAACAGCACACATTGTCATGGTCCAGGGGACGAGTGCAAAACAGGCACAGAGGTCAGGTACCTAGGTCGGTCATGACTCCGATATGTCGGCTCGAAATCATTGCCTGGGTATCGCTTCGTAACATCCCCTGGGATAATCTCCTCTGGGATGGTCTCCTCTGGGATAACCTCCTAGCCTTCATCACGTGGACGATGGCGTCGAAGGCATAATTTGGGTAAAAGCCCCACCACATACCTGCGCACGGGCAGGTCACCAAGGGAGACGTATCCAGGCTGCCAGGAAAGCATGAGCATGTGGGCGCAGTGAGCAAGCGAGCCCAAGATTCGCGGCTGTAGAGCATAGATGAAGGTGATGGAGGGAGGAGGATGGAGCAAATTGGTCAGTACAGCCGAATTGATTTATCCAAAGTGTGACGGCGGCCTCGGCGCGGCTGACTCCGCACCCTCCCCTGTCACTGACACAGTCACGCAGCAGTGCTGGCGTGCTGGCACGCCTTGGTGGCGACAGGGATGGCCCCAGTCCCCCACACGACCATGTCCTACTGTATTTCAACGTCACCCAAATCAGACGGCCAACAGCCTCGTGCTTCCCCTTCATTGATTGACCAGGCCTTGTCAGGGGGGGGAGAGGGAACACCTCCCCCCTGTCCGCATGTTCAAAACGAAACAACCAGCGACTTCAAGCATTCCTGCCGCGGGGGTCTAGTTCCTCTGAACCATCCAACATGCGCCAAGCCTGTCAAGCCTTGAATGACTTTTGATTCTGCCCCTGTGATATCAAATCCCCTTGGCGGTTACCGGTCCTTCATGATTCCAAGCAGCGAACGAAGGAGGCCCTGAGAATTCCAAACACTTGCCAACAGCGACCTGTAGCTCACTCAGCCTGCGTACGACACCCTATGCTCTATCAGTAAGCGTCAAGTGTAAGATCGGTGAGCATCAGGATGAAAGCTGGAGGATACATCCCCATATCCTCATATCGGCCGGCCGCCTCCCTTCCTTTACTTGGTTGCACGGAGGGGGGCAGACCCTGTTACCGCAGCCTCGGCTGCCCTGCAGAAGGACCGGTTGTAATCTTGCCAAGACCTGAGGCTAAGATCTCCAGAACTGTGGTACGGTCTAATCACAGAAGCCATCACCTCGGCTCGTCAACCATCTACCACCTAACTGATGGAATCAATCCTCCGGGGTACAAGGTTATCCTCGTCTTGCTGCCCTCGATCCGGCCTATCGGGAAGGCCACATGACAAGGCTCGATATTGTATTCCTTCATCTTTTTAATCTTACAGCCGAGTGGCTGCAGCATCTTGATAGCGCTGGGCACAAGTGTACCGACGTTCCGAGATAGTGAGCTCGAGGTCAAGATGTATATCACAGCGCCTGTGTTTAAAAGGGACGACCACTCCCGTGGCGTGACAAGGGTGATCAACTCTCGACATCGTTCTGCCGGTTCCATCACAGGGAAGAAGACGAGGCAACAAAAAGATGCAGTCTTTCAGAAGTCTTGGCGTCGCGTTGACCGCGTTAGCCTTCTGTAAGTCTCTCTCAAGCACTCAGTGACCACTCGAGCAGCGGGCTGACTGCTTCAAAAAAAGATGGTCAAAGATGCTGGGCACAGACTGCCGTTTCGTACACGGATCCTTTGACGAACATAACCTTCCCGGTGTACGATGATGGCGAGGGTTATACCTTTGGCCTGATCTTGCCCGACTCGGCTTTGACCACCGACGAGTATGACTACATCGGCTATTTGGTGAGAAGGAAACCTCAGTTCCGCGAAATATAGGCAGCTCTGACGTTTTCCCCAGGGCTGCACGACTCCCTCGGGAGCAGGAGAAGCGTGGTGCGGCTTGTCCCATGGTGTATCCGGACAGATGACCACAGCCCTGCTGCTCATGGCATGGCCATACGAAGACCAGGTCCTGACCTCCTTCCGCTACGCTCCGGGCTACAACACACCCGATGTTTACACCGGTAATGCCACTCTGACAACGCTCGCCTCGTCCGTCAACGACACGTACTTCCAGATCACGTATCTCTGCAAGGACTGCTTCCGGTGGGATCAGGGCGGCGCGACCGCCAGTGTGTCCACCAGCGGCGGCTTCGCAGTTCTGGGTCGCGCAGCTTCCAACGAGGCTGTCGGTAACCCTGGTTGCCCGGATGACATCGTGATCCCGTACCACTCGCGAGCCTTTGGCCAGTACGGAGCGCCCTTCACCAGCGCCACGGCTGCGTCTTACTCTGCGTACGCGACCATGTCTGCCAAGGCGACGACCACGGCGGCTACTTGCAGTGCCGTGCCTACGGGCAACGCGACGACGACGACCACCACGGGCGCGCCGACGCCTACAGCCACCGTTGCTTGCCAGACGATTCCGGCCAACAAGACATATGACTATGTTGTCGTGGGCGGCGGTGCTGGTGGTATTCCCATGGCAGACAAGCTGAGTGAGGCCGGCCACAGCGTTCTCCTGCTCGAGAAGGGCCCTGCTTCGACTGGCGAATGGGGTGGCAATATGGGCCCGGACTGGCTTTCAGGGACCGATCTGACCAGATTCGATGTTCCCGGACTGTGCAATGAGATCTGGGTGAATTCAAGTAAGTCGCATAGCCGTCACAGAGGTTTAGAAGTTGTGCTGATCAAAATTTGTGCAGCCGGTGTTGCGTGTACCGACACCGACCAGATGGCTGGTTGCGTCCTCGGAGGCGGCACCGCCGTGAACGCAGGACTGTGGTGGAAGGTGAGACGATCCGCCAATCCTGTGCCGCGACCCCCCAATGCAGACGAGACAAGGTGCTAACACAAACCACCCAGACCAACTCGCTCGACTGGGACGAGAACTTCCCCGCCGGCTGGCACTCGACGGACGTCGTCGACGCCACCCAGCGCGTCTTCTCGCGCATCCCCGGAACATGGCACCCCTCCATGGACGGCAACCTGTACCTCCCGCAGGGCTACAACATGCTGGCCGGCGGCCTCAACGCGTCCGGGTGGGAGTTCGTCTCGGCCAACGACGTGCCGGACGAGAAGAACCACACCTACGGCCACACGCAGTTCATGTTCTCCGGCGGCGAGCGGGGCGGGCCTCTGGCGACGTACCTGGCCACCGCCGCCAAGCGGTCGCAGTTCTCGCTGTGGACGGACACGGCCGTCAGCAGGATCGTGCGCGACGGCGCTTCCGCGACGGGCGTGGACGTGACTTGCTCCGCCGGCACGGGATACTCGGGCACCGTGAACCTGACGCCTGGCACTGGCCGGGTCATCGTCTCTGCGGGGACCTTCGGCACGGCCAAGTTGCTCTTCAGGAGTGAGTCCCTCCCTCCCCGGCTTCGATCAACGTGACATCTTGCGGCCTTTTGAGACAAGACAGGCCCAGGCTAACGAACGCCACACGCATAGGCGGCATCGGCCCCACCGATCAACTTACCGTTGTCCAGGGCTCGTCTGACGCGGACTCGATGATTGCCAGCAGCGACTGGATCAACCTCCCAGTGGGATACAACCTTGTCGAGCAGATGAACGTAAGTAGTCGAAGCCTCGTTGTCACTGGCGCCGCTAGCGTTCTTTTCTTCTCACACTTTTGACAGACCGACATGATCGTCACCCACCCGGATGTCGTCTTCTATGACTTCTATGCGGCATGGACCGATCCGATCGAGGCTGATAAGGATGCGTATCTTGGCAACCGGACTGGCATCCTGGCCCAGGCCGCTCCCAACATCGGCCCAATGGTAAGCACAAGACCACCCTCTTCCCCCCACAGACCTGATTGCTCACATGCGCGCCTGTCTCGTCTAGATGTGGGACTTGATCACCGTCTCAGACGGCACCACTCGCCAGCTGCAGTGGACGTCTCGGGTGGAGGGCGACTCCAGCATCACCAACTCAACCCGTAAGCTACTACCCGGCCCTTCACACTTTCTTCTGCTCCCAATCCGTCCTACCCACCACTAACCGACATTGTCCCCCCCCAACACAGACGCCATGACCATGTCCCAGTACCTTGGCCGCGGCCAGGTCTCCCGCGGCCGCACGACCATCGGCCCCGACCTGAGCATGGCCGTGACCACGCAGCCCTTCTTCCACAACGACGGCGACAAGGAGGCCGTGATCCAGGGCATCAAGAACATGCAGGCCGCCCTCGCCGGCGTCAAGGGCCTGGAGTGGGTCCGGCCCATGCCGAACCAGACGGCCGAGGACTACGTCGACTCGCTGCTCGTCACCGCCAACGGGCGGAGGGCGAACCACTGGATGGGTAAGTCTGTTTATGTTTTTTTTTTGTGGCCCGTCACGCTCAACGGTGTCACGTCATGGTATTTGGGCGTTGTTGCGAGTTCATCTGACTGACGTTTGTGTGACAACCCATAGGCACCGCCAAGCTCGGCTCCGACTCGGGGCTCGAGAACGGCACCGCCGTCGTCGACCTCAACACCAAGGTCTACGGCACGGACAACATCTTCGTCGTCGACGCGTCCATCTTCCCCGGCCAGCTGACCGGCAACCCCTCGGCCACGATCGTCATCCTCGCCGAGCACGCGGCCCAGAAGATCCTGGCGCTCAAGTAGGACCGAGAAGCGCGGCGGGTACCCCACGGCAGAAGGGCAACCGTCTGTGATGAGCCACGACCCTCGGTCTTGTACATAGTTCACCTTCTTTGTAGATATGCATCATGAATGCGGGACTAATCAGTCAAATGTTCATATTGACCATCTGTTCTCTTTTGAAAGCTTCGAATCGTTGTCATTGACCAACCGTGTAAACCCAGAGCCTCCTATACGCTATGCAAACTGACATGAAATCGAGCGTCAACCAAGCGCAGCCGCTCTTTACAAAGCCTAGCGACTCCGCCTTCCACGACGCCGGGTAGATTCCTGCAGGCCAAGCTCGGCCATATCAGGAAGCGCGCTACAAGTCACCGGCTTCACCGGCCGTAACGCCGTCTCGGCCTCCTAAGCCGCGCTGGCAACCATCTTCGAGCCCTTCACGCCCAGCTTGGAAATCCTGCCCTCCTTCTTCTTCTTCGCGTTCTCCGCCCATACATCCTCAAACAGCGTCGGCTTGGGCTCCAGATCGTGATCCATTAGAGCCATCCGCCGCACCAAATTAAAGGAGCCGGTGCCGATGGACATGCTCTGGCCCATGATGATGCACTCGGACACGCCCTCGATGCGGTCCGTCTTCATGCCTGCAGCCGCCTCAAACAGGTGATCGGCCGTCTTCTCGAACGAGGCGAGCTGCAGGACCGAGTCGCGCATCTTCTGCAGGCCGAACCGCGTGATGCCCAGGACGTCGCCCTTGTACGTCATCACGTCGGCAAGTAGCTGCATGTGTCGCGGGTCGATGCCCATGTCGCCCATCACTTCGCCAATCTCGTTGGCGATGGTCGTGCGTGCTGCCTCGATGCCCAGTATGTCACGGGCTTCCATGACGTTGTTGGTGCGTGTTTGTACGCCAATGACACCTTCGGTCGTCATGCACTGGCGCAGGCCGTAGCCTTCCACGAGGACGGTGTTTTCGAGATTCTCCGAAGTTTGGATGATGGCTCGACTTGCCTCAGGATATCCGCAGATGGTGACGGTCGGAAGCACACGACGCAGATAGTTGACACGTAACAACAAGTCAGAGGCACTTTCGATCATAGCAGCGGACTTGCCATTTCTCGCGAGTCGCTTCTGCTCGGCCACATCTTGCCACGTGTTGCGCACGCAGATCTCGATGTACGAAGGACCAACATTAATGTCCTCCCTTTCAATCTTCATCTTCTTGTGCCTGAATATTGCGTCTGCGATATCGCTGGGGCCGATGCCCAGGTGCATGTCTTGCAGCGCTGCCATGTCCAGCTCCAGGATGAGTTGACCTCGGTCAGCAAGCCACTCATCTTCAATGTGCTTGATGACGTCGGACACGTAGGTCTTCTCGATACGCGCCTTGACGACCTTGGCTACTTCGATCTGCTTCTTGTTCTCCAATGGACAAGTGATGACAGGAGTGCTGATTGTCTTTGAGGCGTTGATAATCTCCTTGATACGAGGCACACCCTGCGTAATACTCATGCCCGCGACACCAGCAAAGTGGAAGGTCTTGAGCGTCATCTGGGTGCCTGGTTCACCGATAGACTGAGCACCGACCGCACCGACAGCGTGTCCAGGCTCGACGTGGGCCTGTTTGTGTTTGTCCAAACACAGCCTGATGAACTTTATCAGTGTAGTCCGCGAGACCTTGGCGACACGCTCAGTGCGAGCTAGGCTGGTGCTATCCTCAAGGGCCGGATCAATATTCATGCCGCTGCCATCGTCTGGGTCCAGTCCGGCCGCTCTGCGAGCCTCCGAAAGTTTCTGCGATCGAGCTCTGACATAGTCGTCGATCTCTCGGAGGAAGCGTCGAGCACTCTCGTGTTCGTCGATAGAGAGGTTGCTATCGTCGTCATAATCCAGAAGCTTTCCATCTGTCAAGCGCTTTCTCTGGTATTTGGCTTTCTCCTTGTTGAGCATATCCTGACAAACCTCAACGATCTCGTGTGGCAGCAGTGTAGGCTCGTTGTTATCCCAAGTGAGCGTCTCAGCATGCGTCCAGGTTCGGTCGAAGTGGACGGGCTTTCCTGATGCCTCCATGTCCACTGGATCCAGGTTATCGGCACCAAATTGGAACTGAACGATACCACCTGAGGATGTACGGACCGTCTCGTCATAGCCCGTGGACAGATCTTCCAGTGACTTCATCAGGCGTCTCGACATGTAACCCGTCTCAGCAGTCTTGACTGCAGTGTCTACCAGACCTTCTCGACCAGAGATAGCGTGGAAAATGAATTCTGAGGGAACTAGACCCGTATAAAAGCTGTTTCGAACGAAACCCTTGGAGGCCGGCTGGCGGGCGTTCTTGTGGAAATGAGGAAGTGTTCGGTCTTGGAAACCATCTGCCACTCGCGCACCTCCAATAATTTGCTGTCCGACACAAGCAGTCATTTGGGCGACGTTGATTGCTGATCCCTTTGAACCGGATTTGGCCATGGTGAGAGGAGCGTTGTTACGGCTCAATGAATTCACGCAATTGTCTCCAGCGTCTGAACGGACTTTGCTGAGAATACCAGAGATCTTGTTCTCCAGTGTCTCCTCCATGTTGCAACCTGGCGCCTTCTCCAGCTTGCCGGCCTTGAATGTGGCAATGAGACTGTCGACCTCCTCGTAGGCTTTCTCCACCAAGTGATCCTTGTCCGCCGTTAAATTGTTGACCGGGAAGACATCACCTACTCCGATAGAGAAACCACGATTCGTCAGAGCTCTCGCACAAAGCCTCGCCAGTCGGTTCATTGCGCCCGCTGCCGCTTCCGGGCCGTAATCGCGCAAAATGATGTAGAAGATACAATCCTTCTTGCCAGACCCCACAGTCGATTTGTCCATGACGCCGCACATGACTTCAGAATTTCTGATCACCAACCAGCCGTCGTTGGGACACATGTCAGGTGTCATTCCGGGCCGAGCCTTGTAGTCTCTGCACTTCGCATCGAGGTTGACCTTGACAGGAGACTGCTTGTTAGGGCGGATGAGAATGCTGAACAGTTGCTTGCCAGTCCAAAGAGCTGTGGGCTTGATGATAGCTGGAGGGGGGAGGTCCAAGTGGCCACTTCCTTCCAGCATCATCTCGCATACATAAGTGAAGCTCTTCCGGTCGAAAAATCTGTCCTTGCTGCTCAGAAGATACGCCGCGGTGATGAAATCCTGCGTTGCTGCAATGATAGGTTCGCCGTTCTTTGGCGTCGCCAAGTTGTTCTTGACGCCCATCAAGGTGATCGCTTCTGCACGTGCCTCTTCGGTTTGAGGGATATGGAGATTCATCTCGTCTCCGTCGAAGTCGGCATTGTAGGGCGTACATACACACTCGTTGAGGCGGAATGTGCGCCAAGGGCGTACCTTGACGTAGTGACTCATGATACTGAGCTTGTGCAGAGATGGCTGTCGGTTGAACAGGGCGATATCGCCATCCACAAGATGTCGCTCGACAACGTCACCAATCTCGAGCTCTTCCGCGATCTTTTGCCGATTGCCAAATTTCAGGTTCACCTTGTAGCCACCGTCTTTCTTGACAATACCATTCGCCCCCGGCCAGATCTTGGTACCGTTGAGAATGGCCTTTCTCATTTCCCCCATGTTGGTCGAGTTGACCCTCTCAGGATAAGTCATGTTCTTTGCCACCAGCTGGGGCACGGCAATCTGGTCGATGCCAAGGTTTGGATCCGGAGAGATGACAGTCCGCCCAGAGAAATCGACTCGCTTACCCGACAGGTTCCCACGGAATCGACCTTGCTTTCCTTTTAGGCGTTGGCAAAATCCTCTTACGGTCTTGCCAAAACCTGGCTGTGACAATCCCGGAACATCGCTGTTGACGTACATGGCAATTTGGAGCTGAAGATACTCCCACTGCTCCATGATAGACGAGATCGGCTGACCCTTGTCAAGTGCCGCACGTATGAGACCACTGAGCCACACGATCTCCGACAGCTTAGCCGTGAGGTCGTCCTCTGTACTTGAACTGTCTTGCTGGACGGAGGGTCGAATGCAGATAGGCGGTGCGGGGACGAACTGCCACAGGAACATCTCTGGCCGTCCCTCGGTCGGATCAATTCCAAGCAGCTCGCAGTCAGTCGGACTGATCAGCTTGAAGAGGTTCAGCACCCTCAGTGGATTCAAGTCCTCCATAGCCTTCTTAACGTGCTTGTCGAGGTCGGCATTGGTCTTCTTGGCCTCCTTGAACGAGGCATCGTAGACGTTCTTGCTCTCGGGAGCCACCTTCTTGGCCGCTGTCGACTTGTTGTAGTTGGAAAATTTGTCGTGGCACAGCTTGATCACACCCAGCTTCCGTATCTGGCCGTTGATTTCACCACAGTATGGACACTCCTTGCACTTTCTGCACTGCTCGTTGATCTTCTTGCAGATCATGGTGCGTCGCAGATTGTCGATACCCGGCCGTCTCAACTCCTTCAGAAAGTCGCGTCGTTCCTGTTCCGTCAAGAGGACTTTGGAGCAGCTCTTGCATATGTTCTGCAGAATGGTCATCGTGAAGCGGAGGTAGCCAATGTGAAAGGCCGGCAGAGAAAGCCTGACATGTCCAAAGTGACCCATGCAGTTCTGAAGAGGCAAATTGCAGGTGGCGCATTTTCCGGTCTTGCTCGAAATTCCAAGGCGGGGATCGAGGGCACCGTGAGGTAGGGGCAGGCGTGGGTTGACAGGATTGTCGATGTCGTAGAGGTTGCGCTGGGCGACTTCCAAGACACCCTGACTAACAACATCTCGGATGGACCTGTGAAGGACGAAGTCAGAGTCGGATGTCGCAAAAGGACCTTTTTGGCATGTGGGAAAAGTTTACTGGATGCCAAATTTCATCTCCTTGAAGCGCTTAGGGAGGTTGTCGACAACCTGCTCCTTCGGAGCAGCAGGCACCACATGGCCAGATGCCACGAGGGCGGCCATCTTGAATGTAGTGCGTACTGGACGCTCGTCGTTCGGTTGCAGGTGTAGTTACAAATGGAGGAGCGAGCTGCTGAATGTGATGATCCTCGGTTGCGGACTCGTCGTCACCGTCTGTCGTCAGTCTGATTGTTCGTGAGATCTTTCATTGTTTTTGAAAGGGCATTATTGGGGGTTGGTGTCGTTGTTGTCGTTGTCGGCAACCTGCAGATTGGGTGGCCAACAGGTGTTGAAGGTGAAGGTGATGACTCTGTTCGGCAAAAAATAATTTGGTCTGGCTCGATACGGCTTGCGATAAAGTGAACGCTCGTTGCCCCACCATTCTGATCGTCGCTGCACCTATGCTCAGCCGGAGGGGTGTGGGGGGCCAGGAACGGCCTTAGCCCACTATGACAAGGACATGCTGGGGACAATCTAGCGCTGACCAGTCCACGTACCGTAGCACCAGAGAGAAGGGATCCGGAATCGGCAGGCGGCGGGCACGTACTGAGGTGTGCAACTGCGTCATTCGACGTTGTTTATCGGAGCTGAGGATCTGCCCCGTCAGCGCCTGAGCGTGGCCTGGCCGCTTGTGATGGCCTCGAATTAAAACATGGCGTCTTACTACAAATGCTATTTATGAACCTTGTGCACCGCATCCCATGACCCCAACCATGACCATGAACCATAATATGCCATTGCGCTGAGTCTCATTAATCTGACTCAAGTTATGAGTTCTCCTCGTCTCTTCCTCCACACAACCTCCATGCTTTCCTCCCACGCCCGACTGCTTCTGGGAACCGTCTCCGTCCTGCGATTTACTCGCACTCACCATCAGCTCGACTGACTGCGTATCCTCTTCCCCACGACATCGGCATTGACGAGGAGCGAGATTGTTCCCACCTTGAGACGGGTGGTAAAGAGGCAGGCGAAGCGCGTCTCAACCAGGAGCTGGTCCTCTCTGGGAGCTTCCCACGCATGGCATAAACACCCCAACATCATGGCTTCAGCACCCGCCGACAAGAAGGCTGAGAAGTCCACCTGGGCTTCTGCCGTCGACTCCATCAACCCTTGGGCTGGCAGCCGAAGCTCGACTCCAGTCCCCAAAGACCCGGCACCTCCGCCTCAACCAAAGCCCGGCAGCACTTCAGGGGCAGATCACAGCATCGACCTCATCTATGGCCTGAGCTCGAAAAAGTACCCCCCAGACTGCCCACCACTGAAGGTTCAGTGGTTCCACGCTGTTGATGTAAGGACGCCATTAGACCTGAAGCATTTGGAGGTCTGGGCAACGACAACGATTTACTGACGAAATGCTGCTAAGGTGCCGAAGCGAAAGCCCCAACTCATTAGGGGCAAAAAGAAACCCGAGGACGCAAAACCGCCTGCCCCGCCCAAGAAATGGATATCTTTCTCGCCCAACGACTCTCGAAGCATCGAATCCGCCTACCAAAATATTCTGGAGAGCAGGGAAAGGAATAGACATGACCAGTCGTCAGCAAGGCGGTATTCGGATTCCAGCGACGACGAAGTTGCTACGAAGGTGGCTGTAAACGAAGACTTTCTCTTTGACGTGGACATAAAGAAGCGTGAGCTGGCACCGGTTTACTGGCTGGGCCCTATCTACGACGTGCGACGGGGCAGTTGGTTCTACCAAGAAGGGTCGAACTTACGTCCATGCGAGGAAAACTTGGCTGCGCAGCTCGAGGAGGGCTATCTCAAGTGCAGGCCCTGGCTCTATGCTGGTGAGTTCGTCAGCCGGCCTTCCAAGCGACGGAAAATTAACAACTGGGTAGCCTCACGGCTTCGAAACGAGACGACCAAGCCTAAAGGAGACGTAACTCCGAAAGCATCCGTGGAGAACCTTAAAACACAGGCAGCAGCACAAGCACAGACTCCGGCAAAGCCTGCTGGGCCACCACCTCCACCACAGACACATAGACTCTTCGGTGCGTGGATGAACTCGGTGGCAACCTACCAAGACCCGAGCACAGCATGGCTGAACTCGGACGGTGTTTTGTCGTGGGTCACCTCGACTGTGTACGAGCGCTTTGCTGGCGGTGGATACATGAGCGGCATCAAGGTCGTTCGTGGCTACACCGAGCCTGGCAAAAACAAGGCAGCCGGCAAAGACTCCAAAGATGGCAAGGAGCCTTCAAGCCCGACCGAAGCGAAGCAGACCGATACAGGAGAGAAGTCTCGCAAACGAAAGTCCGCACCACCGCTGACCAGATCCGACTCGATCGACACCGATTTGACAACCGAACCGGAGCCCACAATGTTCGAGAGTCGAGGAGACACCTTGTCGCGGCAGATTTCATCGCTGATCGAGAATGAAAACGACGTCGATGGGGAAGAAGAAGCAGTCCGAAGAAGGGAAGAGAAAGAAATTCAAGATGATTACAATGCACCCGCTGGAGAGACACAGGGGCGAGAGATTGAACACCTCGTGCTTGTCACTCACGGGATCGGCCAGCTGCTGGGACTCAGGTGAGTGATCAAATGCTATGTGGACGATTAGCGCATGTTGTTGTACTGACTTGCGTGTCAGGATGGAAAGTGTCAACTTTGTCCACGACGTCAATCTGTTCCGCAAAAACATCAAATCCGTCTACTCCACGTCTGAAGACCTCAGAGCGCTCAACGCAGAGGTCGGAGGAGGCCCGGGAAATTCTCGCGTGCAGGTTTTGCCCGTTTGCTGGCGTCACCTCTTGGACTTCCCGAAACGACGGGAGGAGAAGAAGCCAGAGCAAGACCTGGGCCTTGCCACGAAAGAGGAAGACGAGTACCCTTCACTTGATGATCTCACAATCGAGGGCGCCGGCTTTGCACGGTCACTCATCTCGGATCTTGCGCTAGACGTTCTTCTGTATCAGAGCGCATACCGTGAGCAGATCTCAGAGATTGTTTTCAGAGAGGCAAATAAGATTTATAAGCTCTTTATCGAGCGGAACCCAGGTTTCAACGGCAAGGTACACTTGCTCGGCCACAGCTTGGGATCGGCCATCTTGTTCGACATTCTTTGTCGCCAGAAAGAGAAGAAGAAAGTGGCAGAGGTGCCTCGGAATCCGCTTCGCATCTGGCCTGCCGCCGAAGCACCGCGGTTGGAATCAAAAGACCCGCGTGATCTGACCTTTGACTTCGAGGTGGAGGACTTCTTCTGTCTCGGATCTCCCATCGGCTTGTTCCAGATGCTCAAGGGACGGTGAGTATTTCTTCAAGCACCGGATTACCAAATTTCCACTGACATGAGAGTTCAGGACGGTCAGTGCGCGTCACCTGACAGACGGTCGACCAGCGGACAGCCCCTTTGATCCTGACTTCATCAACGACCCCTTCCTGCAAGCCACTTTGGCAGTCGACAACCAGCGTCTGTCCCCCATTACCGGACTGCCCTACTCTATTTCCTCGCCAAAAGTCTCTCAGTTGTTCAATGTGTTTTACCCATCCGATCCCATCGCCTATCGCATGGAGCCGCTCATATCACTGGCGATGTCTACTCTGAAACCTCAAAACCTACCTTACACCAAGAAGGGCATATTCTCTGTCGCCCCGCAAGGAATTTCAGGCATCGGTGCCAAGGTCGGGCAGAGCATGAGTGGTCTCTGGTCCTCGTTCAGTGCCGGCCTCGCCAGTAATCTACTCAATCGCAGCCTCGGCCTAACCTCGGAAGATGTCGCAAAAATCAACGCCTCCCAACAGCAGCATCACGCGCCGTCGCCGGGCGCGGGCACTAATGTGGGCGCGGGCGTGCTCTCGCACTCCAACTCGACAACAAGCCTGGCTCAGAAAGCCGCGGAGCGCAAGAAGCAGCTGGCGGAGGAATCTTCTAGAGACGATATCGATGGTGGGCGAAAGAGCATCAGCGGCAATGATATCACACTCCTCGACGATGACCTCGAGACGCTATACAGCCGCTTTCAAAAGGGCAGGTTGGACTCTGCTAGGGACGTGAAGTTTGACGATGCGGAGTCTCGGGAGAAGTGGGCGCAAGAGGAGAATAAGGCTGCGCGGCTGAGGAGGGAGGAGATGAAGGTGCGGGCGCTGAACAGGAATGGGCGAGTGGATTACAGCATTCAAGAGTAAGTGGTTCTCGTCGTCATCTGACTACATTCGATGGGCCAAAAATACTGACTATATCGTAGGGGTGCTCTGGATTTCAACCCATTGAGCACGATTGCTTCTCACCTCCAGTATTGGGGCGACGAGGACGTCGCACATTTCGTTATGTCTCAACTATTATCTCGCAAGCAAAGCGACGGCGCTGAATCATAGAACGGGGTAATACATATCGCACAGACGGCGCAATGCTTTTACATCGCGAAGGAGATACCTGTTACTAGTGGCGTTAGATCTGTAGATCCGTTGGATGGAGTCGGGTGGTGTTCCGGTCTCAAGGGTTTCAGGTCTTATTTGATCGTTCGATTCTCCTATGCGAGTACGTACTTGGTAGTTAGGAGTAATGGACCAAGGTGCCTCGTCTCGAGACCTTATTCACAAGCTTGAAATTTCGTCAGGCGAGTGACATGAGCGACACATGAGTTCCACTCCAGTGTAGAACATTTTGCATTTTACAATGTCCCGCCTGAAGTGGGGATTCAGTCTGAAGATCATACAAACATTCTCTAATCTGCATGTAAAGGGCCCTGAACAGCCAGGTCTTGTGCAGTGTGTGTTGAGATTGTGCCATGAATTATGTTGGATAGGACATGAACGTATTACATTATCCAGCCGCGACTGCTTCGATGAAGCTCATGGCCTCAGGACACCCGCCCCGACCAGCCGATCCCAGACGGGCGCCATAGCCCTCGCATAATCCTCCACGCTCCTCCCATCCTCATCCCTCAACGAAACAATGTCCTCGTCGCCCGCCGGCATCCGGTCCACCTCCATACTCATCGCGGCCGCCAGCGCCTCGTCGGGGAAGGCCTCGGTCGGCAGCCTCGGCGAGCCCAGGTACAGCAGCAACCACACCGCCTCCTCCTGGCTGCGCTCCACGGCGAGGTGCAGCGCGGTCCGGCCCCGCGCCAGGGCGTCGCGGTACAGCACGATGGCCCTCACGTCGGCGCCGTCGGCGGCCGCGTCCCGGAGCAGCTCCACGGCGCCCAGCACGTCGCCCTCGCCGCACATAGTGAGGAAGGCGCGCGCGCGCCGCTCGCCCGGGTGCGTCTCGAGGTAGGCCTCCTCGGTGAGCACGGGGAGCATGTCGTAGCCGTCCTCGACGCCGCCGTCTGATGCGTACCTGCAGAGGATCGCGGCGGCGTTCTGGCTGGTGTGGAAGATGGGGTTGGTCACGGAGGGCTGGCCCGAGGCGTTGGTGACGAGGTGCGCGTCGCAGGACGGGCAAGTCAGGTGCGTTGCGATGTGAGAGGCTTGGTCTAGTGCGCATTGCCAGTGGTAGTGGCAGCCGCAGGGGAAGAGGAGGTCGTCCGGGGCGGTGTTGGTGGCGGCGGCGGCGGCGGCGGAGGAGGAGGGGCCTGCTTGGGCTTCCTCGTCGTCTGATTCGTCCTCGACGGGCACGAGAAGCGGCTCGTCGCAGACTTTGCAGGTTGGATCCGCCATTGTGAAGAACGTTGATCAGCCGAGAAGACCTCTGGCGAGGGGGTGAGGAGTATTGAAGACACTCGAATGTAGCAAGAAAGTCGAGAGACCGGTGAGAACGGGCTCTGAATTTGAGGTCCGTCGGCCTTGAATTGATTGGAGCCACAAAGTTAATCTCTTGGTCACAAAACCACTTCGATGGCGAATGTTCAAAAGTCTCAGGAATGTTCACAATGCTGGATGTGACGAGGAACTCGGAGTGAGAATGAGGACATTCAAGGTATGAGACAAGCGTAGGAGAGATGAGTTGTGTGAGATTTTCAGAGGCTATTCTCGACTCGCGAGACACGACGTCAGCACTCACTGAGGAGGTTGGCCGGGGCCGTAGTATTGGCTTCCGATCATGAGATCAAGTCTACGATTCACCCGATAATATAAGCTGTTGCTTTCTGGCAGCTGAGGACGAAAACGTCTCCTATGCCGTTTTACAGGAAGGGGCCAGCAAAGAACTTCCGTGGGCTCAACGCCTCGTACGGCATAGTGAGGCTGTCGCGGATCACAGAGTTACACCAAAAAAACAACCGCTTAAGTAAGGCGCTCGATGTATCGGTACCGTAGTGTATTTGTTTGTTCATAATGGCATTTCTTGATCGGTTGGACCTACCAGTAAGAAGTTGGGACTTTTCTTCTTCGTTTGGCTGCCTGTCGTCAGCCCTGTCTATGCAAAATCTTGGCAATCTGGGTGAAGTGCATCCCAGACATGCCAGGTTGCGCGGCCCACCGTGGCTTGGATCAGGCAGGCGCTGAAGGACCTGGAACTTCCGCGGGTGCGCCCCCAAAGCTTTCCCTTGCAGCCCAGGGTGGAGAAACCCCGCGATGACATAGTTGTTAGCTGTGAGTCTGGTCTGGTCTGTCTCGCCTTGAAGTCCTGCATTGCCATTCATTCAATTTGGGGTCCGCTGCTCGACATCCTTCGAGAGATCGCCCTTCTAATCAAGCAAACCTGACGACCCTTTTCATGCACCACACCTACCACCCAGTTCCTCTCCTTCCATCCTCGACACTGCAACTTCTTTTGAATCGTACGCGCGCACACGCAGACGACGAACAATCATGAACGTCCTCAAAATCCAGAGGTATGCACCGTCTCGCGTGTTCCCTCCCCCGCCATTGCGGTTATTAGCGAAAAAGGGGGACCGGATCTGACCATGATTGCAAACAACCACAGGAAGTTCCCCCAGTTCCAGCAGAACGACATATTCGGTCTCGCAGATGCCTTTCGCAAGCTCGATGTCGACGACAAGGGATATCTAGACGAGGCCACCGCCATCAAGGCTACTCAGGCCAGCGAACGCCAGCCTTACGATGTTGTGCGACAGGCGCTGAAAGAAGTCGAGCTCGACTCCTCCAGACGGGTCGAGCTCGAGGATTACGTTGGCGTACGTCACGGAGACCACTGTGTTTCCCGGATGCATTCACAAGAGACTGACCAGGCCGCAGCTCGTCGCCAAACTTCGAGATTCCTCCCCAGCCCAGCAGCGCATGGCCACCGGCGGTGCCCCGCCCGCATCACCCAGCAGCGTTGTCGCACAGCGCACCGGCGGCCACGGCCAGAAGAGCAGCATCAGCGGCAAGATCCAAGTCCAGGGTTCAAATGCTAACATCACCCACACCATCAACGAGGACGAGCGCACTGAGTTCACCCGCCACATCAATGCCGTGCTTGCCGGCGACGCCGACATTGGCGACCGCCTGCCCTTTCCCACCGACACCTTCGAGATGTTCGACGAGTGCAGGGACGGCCTGGTGCTGGCCAAGCTCATCAACGACAGCGTGCCGGACACCATCGATGAGCGTGTGCTCAACGTCCCCGGCAGGAAGATCAAGAAGCTCAATGCGTTCCACATGACTGAGAACAACAACATCGTCATTGAGTCTGCGAAGGGCATCGGCTGTTCCGTCGTCAACATCGGCAGTGGGGACATCATCGAGGTCCGAGAACACTTGATCTTGGGTCTGATCTGGCAGGTCATCCGCAGAGGTCTTCTGGGCAAGATCGACATCAAGCTGCACCCTGAGCTGTACCGGCTGCTGGAGGACGACGAGACTCTGGAGCAGTTCCTGCGGCTGCCCCCGGAGCAGATCTTGCTGCGCTGGTTCAACTACCACCTCAAGGCCGCAAACTGGCCTCGCCGGGTCACCAACTTCTCGACCGATGTCAAGGATGGAGAGAACTACGCCGTGCTACAAGCACAGATTGGCTCGGAGTACGGCTGCTCCAGGGCACCTCTGCAACAACGCGATCTGATGCAGCGCGCCGAAATGGTTCTACAAGATGCTGACAGGCTTGGCTGCCGCAAGTTCCTGACGCCCAAGTCCCTTGTTGCCGGAAACCCCAAGCTCAATCTTGCTTTTGTCGCAAACTTGTTCAACACACACCCTTGCCTCGACCCTATCACGGAAGAGGAGAAGGCGGAAGTGGAGGATTTCGACGCCGAAGGCGAGCGCGAGGCCAGAGTATTCACGCTGTGGCTCAACAGTCTGGATGTACAGCCTGCAGTGCAGTCCTTCTTCGACGATCTCCGCGACGGTACGATATTGCTGCAGGCCTATGACAAGGTCATCAAGGGCTCTGTCAACTGGCGGCACGTCAACAAGCGACCGGCGCACGGTGGCGAAGTATCGCGGTTCAAGGCTGTCGAAAACACCAACTACACGATCGAGCTCGGCAAGCAGAACGGCTTCTCGCTGGTCGGCATACAAGGTGCTGACATCACCGACGGGCAGAAGACCTTGACTCTGGGTCTCGTCTGGCAGCTGATGCGAAAGAACATCACACTGACACTGGCTAGCCTGGCGCAGCGACTCGGCAAGCGCGAGATGAACGACTCCGAGATGGTCAAGTGGGCAAACGACATGGCCCGCAAGGGCGGCAAGAGCAGCGCCATCCGGTCCTTCAAGGACGGCAGCATCGGCACTGGTGTCTTCTTGCTGGATGTGCTGAACGGAATGAAGAGTAGTTACGTGGACTACGATCTTGTAACCCCTGGGCACACCGTCGATGACGCTTACCTGAACGCCAAATTGAGTATCTCGATTGCGAGAAAGATGGGTGCCACTATTTGGCTGGTGCCAGAGGACATTTGCCAGGTCCGGTCTCGTCTCGTGACAACTTTCATTGGTAAGTCAGGAATTCGCTGCTTGTATATTTTTGAACGGATTGCTAATCATGGGTGTGTCAGGCTCTCTTATGGCTACGTACGAAAAGATGCAGTAGACCGGGGCTGTTTGGCTGGGTACGCTAGGGAAAGACGGCTTGGCGCGCAGCTGACGAAAAAGTTCCGGGCCTTGATGCTGGCGCTTTTGGGCTTCTATTTCCTCTTACTGGCGAGATATGCGATTGCTTGGTATTCCTAGGGGTATTCATTCTCCTGGCAGGAACAACGACGAATTCATACCTGATGATTTCTGATACCTGGTCTGCTGGCAAAGATTCTTGAGTCATTCGGTCAGCTACAGGCGAATTGAAATGCACTGATGATCACATGAGCGTACCGATTCCTTTTCATGAGCCTCATGGGGGTTTGTCGACCGAATACGTGACTGAGTGGTTGCTATCGTGGTCCCGTGACAGCGCGTCTCCCGTAACGCGTACTCAACCCCGCCATGCCGCTTCGGCTGAGTGACGTACTGGATGGACTTACTCTGCAAGGTCTAGTTCATCCGTTCTTTTTGACCGCGACTGATCCAACAAGCACTTTGACAATCGACTTTTCGCAATGCATAGTGTACCTCCTTGACTCATTGTGCCGTGGGAGAAGTTTCGGTCAAGATGTGTGGTCGATATGCTCTTGCTCTGGTAAGCGGCACCCTCAACGACTCGCCGTCTCCAATCTCCCTCCCCCTTCCCCCCTCCCCCTTGCAAACTCCATTCGGTCGTTTCAATGCTAACCATCGTCCCGTCCTGCCCGCAGCGACCCTCGCAGGTGCGCCAGATGCTCCAAGATGACGACATGCCCGTCGAAGACGCGCCCGCCGACGAAGGCGAGGGGGCCCCGCGGCAGAGCTACAACTTCGCGCCGGGCTACCACGGGATCGTGTACCGCGCCGACGTGCCGGACTGGGGCGCGGGGCCGAGGCGAGAGGCCAAGTCGAAGGGCGCGACGACCAAGTCAGCCGCCGCCGCCGCTACAGATGAGGAGGCCGAACAGGACGCTACGGCGGAGGAGGGGGAGGGGGAGAAGGACGACGACGCTGTCGGGCAGCGAGGAGGCGTGGAGACGCACTACAAGCTCCAGTCCATGAAGTGGGGGCTGATCCCCTTCTGGACGAAGCGGAACCCGGACTACGGCTCGATGATGAAGACGATCAACTGCCGCGACGACTCGCTCGCGCAGGCGGGCGGGATGTGGAGCTCGATGAAGGGCCGGAAGAGGTGCGTCGTCGTCGCGCAGGGCTTTTACGAGTGGCTGAAGAGCGGGCGGGACAAGGTACCGCATTTCGTCAAGCGCGAGGACGGCAGGCTGATGTGTTTTGCTGGCCTGTGGGATTGTGTCAAGTACGAGGGTGAGTTTCTGTTGCCCCCCCCCCCTTTCCTAGGTCCCCTGGCGACTTGCTGGGCTTCTGGGCTTTGTGTTGACGATGCGGCTCTCTCCAGACGGAGATGACAAGCACTACACCTACACCATCATCACGACCGACTCGAATAAGCAGCTCAGGTTCCTACATGACCGCATGCCTGTCATTCTCGAGCCGGCTTCCGAGCAGCTGCGGACCTGGCTCGACCCATCCCGGTACGAGTGGTCCAAGGACCTACAAGATGTCCTCAAGCCATTCGATGGTGCCCTGGAGGTCTACCCAGTCAGCAAGGAAGTCGGCAAGGTTGGGAACAATTCGCCTTCGTTCATGATACCGATTGCCAGTCGGGAGAACAAATCCAATATTGCCAACTTCTTCGCGAATGCCCAAGCGAAAAAGGACTCACCCAAGAAAGACGTCGAGGTCAAGAAGGAAATCAATTCTACGCCAGTGAAGGAAGAGAAGACGGTAGACGAGGTCGTGCAAGAGGCAGACGACGGCGGTATGGGCCTCTCGCCTGCTGCCGGCAACAAGAGAAAGGGGGACGATGAATTGGATGAGGAGCAGCCGCCAAAGAAGAAGGATCTAATGGTTTCATCACCTCTAATGGTTTCATCACCAGCCAAGGATAAGCCGTCTTCTTCGCCCAGCAAACCACCGGCGAAGGCCTCGAGGACAATCAGTGCCGTGAGCAACGGGACGAAGAGCCCTGTCAAGGCCAGAGGGACTGGCACACAGAAAATCACAAAGTTTTTTGGCAACAGTGCCTGACCAAGGTCTCTCTGCAGCGCTGAGCCGAGATTTGACTTGACTGGCGATCAGACGGGCTGCGGTCGTTATTCGGTTTTGTAAGAAAGCATGTGTATTTGTAGAAACATGGTACGTCGTTCTCTTTCCAAGCATTCGACGCAGTCTTGCCATGCGGAGGTCTTCCGACCAAGTTGCGACAGACTAGGTATTTCTAGGCAAATCCTATCGGCTGCTTACGACGAAGCACCCAGGCCGGATGGGATACTGTCTTGACTCGATGGAGACTTCGTTCTGTCCCAACGATTTACGCTGTCGCAACGAGTCAAGAACTTGGAAGTATCTTTACGGCCCTTCTTCTGATGTGCCTTCCCATGACGAACTGACCAAATCGACCCAAGCCTCAACGAACTTGTCATTGAGCAACATACACACACACTCTCTCTCTCACGCACACGGACACACACACACACACACACACACACACACTCATCAACTTGCCAAGATCTATCCATATATATAAAGCATCGTCTCGAAATGTGTATGACCCCGACAACTCATGATCCAGAGCTCTTCTGTACGTATTGCAAGACATCGACCCACAGACACACGTTCAATGTCTTGTACGCAGGTGGACCATTGGGTCCGAGGTATGCGAAACATGACAAGCGATTCACGAAACGGCGGTTGGCTACAACTATTGATTGTTCCAGGCCTATCCTCCCTCGGGTCAATTCTCAGCAACATCCACGTGCCTAGAGGACTCTGACTTCATGTGAGACAACCTAGCCTGCTGGATCGACCACGCTCATCTGCTAAAAACTTGAAAGCCAAAATGAATTCTGCAGTCCCGCAAGTCCGACCCCGAAGGCCCTGTTGTCCTTTCACATCTTCCGTGTCAGTAACGCACGCATGATGTCTTATTTTCCTGAAGCCTCAATCAATGACAGAGTGACAGTTGTGACCCACGTCCCAAACTAACCAAATTTCATCATGGCTTCGAACCCAGAGGATCGCCTTGCCGCACTTGTCGCTGGCTTCACGCTCGGTTTCGGCTTCCTCACGGTCTGGGAAGCCATCAAACAGACAAGGAGGAACCGAGCCCCCATCAGAAGCTTGTACATCCATATGGTGTGGGGTGAGATCCTCGCGGACCTTGGCCTGGGGGTTATGGGCTGGCTGTTGTTCAACGGCGTCTTGACAGCTACGGTGCCCGCACTCTTCTTCCTGTCCTTCTATGTCATTGAGATCCAACTTCTCATGCAATTTGTTGTCAATCGAATCGTCATCATTGCAGAGACACGGGACGTAGTGCAACGGGTCAAGTGGTCGACTGCCGGCATTATTACCTGCATCAACATTGCCGTGTTCTGCATATGGATCCCAGCCCATCACTGTGATCCATCCGTGAGTCACTTGTAAGTACCGTGTGTATCCCTTCCACACGTATTCATATGCTGTGTCTCGAGGCTGACTGGAGTGCGCTCCGCCTCAACTGACAGATACATGGACATCAATCGAGTTTGGGATCGAATCTCTAAATCATTGATCTGCCTGGTCGACGCCTGCCTCAACTGTTTCTTCTTGAGAAATGTGAAAGTGCGTTTAATTCAGGACGCGGGTCTCGTCAAGTACCAGCCTCTTGTCACTTTCAACGCGAGACTCATGGTTACCTCTGTCCTGTTGGACGTGAGTGATAATGCATTGTATTTCTGGCAGCTCAACCGAAAGAGCATGTTTCAGTGCCCTTGAATCGCGGCTACCTGAAATATAACATAAATTGCTGGAGGCTGATACTGTAAACATAGGTCATGTCTATCGCCTTATCATGAAACTATGCCCAAGACTCGACACAAAGCAAATTCGTTGTGCAATACGATCTGTACGTCTGACTTCCTTGTGCGACAGTGGCCTCACTCATTGCTCGCTTGGTCAGGAGCGATCGGAACGACACCCTGAACGACGCGGACTTTGGAGAATCCTCAGGCGCTACTACTGACTGTACGGTATCTGGGCCGTGCTGGTCAAGCGCGACCACCGCCTGTGTGTCGGATGGAACTCAAGGGCATCTTGCATTTTCACCGTGTGTCGGACCTGACGACGAGCCGGATTCAGTAAGCCAAAGCCGAACGGAGACGGCAGCGAAAGCAGCGGCTTGAACAATTTCATCAGGTATGTCGTATCGACCTGATGAATAGGGGTATGCATGCTTGTCGTTTGTCCTCGCGGAGCATCAAGAAGTGCTAGCATACCGTGACATACAGTATGTAGGAAAAGAAACCACCAGAGAGATGTCACTATTCAAGTCAAGTACGTTTGATCGGCTGACACTGAATCAGATCCACCATTTAGTATAAATTGTACGGAATATCAGAGCAGGCGAGAATTGTGTGTTGCTGGTGTTTTCCATATCTTCCTTTTACCGGTGGAATATTGGCATCCCCGGGACCCAGTCCCTCTGTTTTACCATCACCAAGACGTCTGCTTCCTCCGTCTCAGAACTCGCTTGGCTATCCGTTTGATCTATACTGGCATACAGACTAAAACCAAACCTTTCGAAGACTTCGAGCATGCTCAACAGCATCATCCTCAGTTCGACGGTTCTCACACCCGAGGGATGCCATGGCCTGCCATTGAATTTGAGTTTGAGACGGTCACTCTCCATCTCATAAGTCTTGAGCCGGTACCCCGACCTCAATGTCGTGATAAGGGCTTCTGACAGATCTGGCGGCGGCGCGTCGACAATTTTCATCTTGCCGTAGGAGTCGAAGGATATGCTCAACCAGTCGCACGGCGGCGGTCGTGGATCTTGGTACCGAAATACAAGAGAATCTAGATCCTCAATCAGTATCATGGCGAAGAAGGACCGTAAAAACACCATTGAAGTCTTTCCAATGAATGAGAAAGACGATAGAGCCAATCTGAGCTGTTCAATGTTTGAGCACATGAATTGTGGTCACAAACCTTTATCCTGTACTTTTTTGCAAATGTCCACAGCAGCCTGCAGAAGCCAACCCATGTTATATAGCGCCTCCAGCAACGTCCTTACAAGTCTCCGTGCCTGATCATCACCATTGTGATCCATTCTCCACGGGTTCCCACGAACTTTGACCTCGTGGGCGGCGCCGTAAGTGCGCTGGTCCTGGATCCCATTCGGCCAAGCGTTTGCAATCACGCTGCTGAGTGCCGTGAGCTCCGCGGCGCTGAAGTTCACAAAGCGGATCCGGTCGGTCATGTTCAACATCACACAGGCGAAGCGCGTTCGGAATGGTGCTGGCGGCCCTGCTGATGGCGTGAGTCCGGGTGCCATGTTCGAGGCCATGGCCTCGCCGAAGGTTGGCGGCGCATTCAGCGTCGAATCCGAGAATGTCTTCGGGTTGTTGTGCATCTCATCACGCTGTTGCTGCATTCTGTTAAAATGAAGTACTGCGAGGCATGCGTAACACTCGACCTCCGAAGCTGTGTGTGGATTATGATCAGCTTTTGTACGCCTGGATGCGCGTGGCTTAAGCTCGACCCGAGGTGTGCGTGCTGCTGCTGGTCTGACCGGTCTGACGGAAGCAAGCCCACCTGGGCAGTGTCTTCGGGCGGCCGTTTGAGGTCGTCAGCCTGCGGCCTGCATACTTACTTAGCCACTCTGACACATGCGAATTCAGAAATGCGAGGCGGAACTTTAGGCTTCCAACAACCATGTACTCGTAAGACTATCGGCACATGTATGTTCAATGAGGGTCAGTCGGCGCAGACCAGCAGACATGAGATTGATTTTCAAAGCTCCCTCATCTCTCATATGTTCCAAAGCGCGTGCGGAAAGTGTTTGTCTTGAATGCCCTCCGAGTCTCGAGCGGCCTGGTCCCCAAAATCATTCGGGTGCTCTGCCCTTGCACGCGGACCTTGTCATATGTTGGACAGCGTCTTGAGTCGAGAAGCCTGCGGAGGGGATGTCGTCTATAACACCAGGATTAAAGAGTGTTTCTGCACATGCAGATCGGGTATTGAGTTGATAGCAGTGTGTATTGGACCACAGTAGTTGCAACTGTGCACCGAGTGATCATCACATGTCCGGAAAGGCTCGTACCCAGGGTAGATAGAGGAGAACTAAACATCATTTTTTTTTTTTTTTTATAATAGAGGCATGTCTTTTGCCCTCGCCCTCGGGCCTCAGGCTAGATTGCTTTGATATTTTGAGATCAAGGTCACCCACCCTGCTTAAAATCGCAGACGAGGGCTCATCATGACAAGAATTTTCCGCAGTATTGAAAGACCAAGACCGCTGTGTCATGAGAGGCAACAGAAACCGTGGCATTGTCGGTGAACAACCCGAGACAGTCCCCTGTCCAGGCGTCGAGAATATGGTAAGTGCCGTTGGCATCCAGGTATGGCACCTCGCCGAAATCGACCGTCATGTCTTCGGTGTCGTCAAGCGTGTTGAGCATCAACACAAAAGTGCCCTGTTTGCTGTCTCCCGCCCAGTATTGCGCTGGATACGTTGCGTTCCATGTGTAATCCGGCAGGTATCCCCATTTGTACGGCATGGCCGCAGCACCGTATAAGTCGTCCTGATTGAAGGCGATCAGATACTCGTTCTTGAGCACAGCAATGTACCCTTTGGACAAGGTGGTAAGGTCCGCGCTCATAATGAGAGGGCTCTTCATGGCAGCCCAGAAGGCGAAATGTGAGCGAGCCTCTGGGTAGCTGAGACCGCTGTTGCCAACTTCAAGCATGTCTGCATCGTTGTGGCCCCAGAAATCGACGCTATTCATCATGAAGGAATTCATGTTTAGAATAGAAGAGATGTAAGACCATCTCGCTAATCCGTCGTTAGTGTTCCCTCAACCACAAAGTGCCTAGGTATGCTTGAAATCTGAGCAGGATGACGGGATGAACGAAGACCGAGCAATGAAACTGACCTTCGATATCGGTACTCATTCTCCAGGAGTTTCCTGTCTGGTTACCCCACTCCTCGACACCTTCGTAGCCCCACACACAAATATTGTACTCGATCGTGCGATTCTGTGCCTGGAGAGCGTCACGCATGGCTCTGTATCTTTCGGCTGACCTCGATGTCGTGTAGTTGTATTCGGGTGGACAGATATTGTCCTGTGTAGGGCATGTTCCGTTACCGTAGAGTCGAGGCGACCAAATGGTTCCTGTGCATGCTTCGCAATCGTCGATCCATTCCGGGGGCACATTGCAATTGTCGTACTTGAGATCTGGCCGCCCGACATCAGTGCTCGTTCGCGGGCCATTCCCAGGACAACCTACAGTCAATGCCCCATGCTGCCCACGTTGCAGCATCGATGCTTTCGTACCCGATGCTGGCAGGATATCCCGCACAGGTTTCTGTGCCTGCACTGCTGTAGATACCAATCTTGAATCCCATGTCGTGGATCTGGTCTGCCAGGCCTGATACTCCGTCTGGAAATTTGTCGGGGTCTGGAATCAGCTGCCCAGTCACGTCGTCACGGCCGGCGATGACTGACCAGCAGTCATCGAGGTTCACGTAGTCATAGCCAATCTCCTAATGCCGTAGGTCAGTCAGGATGAGATGAAGAGGGTGGGACCCACAAGGACTTTCGTACGAGAAATCCATAGTCGATCATAGCTTGAGCTTGGGCGATGAAAAGTGTCGCGTTGATATTGCACTCATATGTGTTCCAGGAATTCCATCCCATTGCCGGCAATTTTCCAGTTCCATCTTCCCAGACCAAGGCGGACGCCAAAGGTATGAGAAGAGGTAAGGGGACTTGTAGAGCTTTCATTCTGCATGTTCCCGAGCAATCAGAGAGTGCCGTGCTATAATTTGTGAGAGCAAGTCTCGGAGCAGTCTTATGTGGGTACAAATATTCTCTCCAAAATTTGTCGCCCCCAGCTCTACTCGGTCCACACCAACGATGTTACCGTTCTTTGAGCTCTGTAGTATCTGTTGTGGTTTATTCAGCCCCAGTTCGGGAAAGGTGCCGTCGGTGAACGCGAAACCTGGGCACCGAGCTTTGTCAACATGGCCACAATGCATTGTGTCGAGTTCTTGCTGCACTACCTATCTACTCAAGTAGGTAGATACCTTCCTTTTTGTTTCGTGATAAGATGGTCACAGACAGTCATACGGGTGTAAAAGAAGATGACCTTGACTAAATACTTCCTGTACGCGCTGCAGCAAATCTCTTGTGATGTCCCGAATACCTCAGACCTCGGCCATGGGTTCTTCAACCCATAACCAGCCTTGGCGGACTCGGACCATATCTTGCACACCAGAAGGGTTCCGCCGGTAAGCAAATGATCATTGCTCCAAAGCTTTACTGGCATACTACACTAACGTTTGTCTCAGCGTGGGAACTGTGAAAGTTGAACAGATCCAGAGGCTCACTCGTTCATCGTGCCATAGTACATATCCGACAAGTTGATCACCTCGCCAGCCGTTGCAGCGTGGCTGAAAATGGGGTCCACTAGCGCCAACTCTCATTCAGAAGCTGAGACCCGTCTTGCAACACCGGGCCTACAGAAAACAAAGCGCTCGGAGGTGCGCGATGATGCTCGGTGGTTGCACCAAGTCCCCTAGCCGTGCCGAGTGCCTTGCTGTCCCCTAGGTTCTTGTTGCGTCGATGTCCTGAACCGGGGGCATAAATGGACTGGCCAATGTTCTCAAGAAGTGCCAGTGTTCTTATTATAGATACATAATATGGCGGCTCCGATTGGAAGCAAGGGGCGGGCAGTCGTTCTGTCGTAAGATCTGACCATGGTGGGATCTAGATCTGCGATTGGTTAGCCGTTGAGGCGACATTAGTGCTTTTCACGTGATCACTGCTGTGAACCTTATTCTACACCGGGCCGCTTTGATTTGAGAATTTGTGATTGGTTTGCCAGTGTTTCGATCTCAAGCTATGCTCAAGTGCTTACGGTGAGGAGACGGTCTGACGGCGCAGGCGAAACCTCTGTGCTAAAGACATGGGCTGTCTTAAGCTTGACGTTGTATTTAGTATTCCATGTCGCCTCAGAGGTTGCATTATGCTTACCTGAAGCGGGATATGGGTGTTCAGCTCGCGTGGGGAGATGCAGGTTGGTTCTTCGGTTACAAGGTTGATACCGTCGTCTAGCCGTGGGGGTGTTTGTTACCCCTGAGCGGAATGAAGACCTGCAGTGCCATATGCACACCTCTATAACTTTGGTGAAGCTCCCACGTCTTCAGATGCTACAACAGTATTCCCATTGCGACGAGTGAGCCCGGTAGTCTCAGCTTGCCTGGGACGGGGCCCTTGGAGGGACCAGTATAGTATTTGGTCACCCGAGACCCAGCTATTCATCTCAAAGTTCAACGTGGTTTTCATCCGCCATGACTTTATTCATTGATTCCCAGAAATTGAATTCGGCTTGCGTCCCCGAAGCAATGCCCCACGAACATGGCAGCTTTCTCTCCGACGCGGACGATACGTCGGCTTCAGAGATGACAGCGCAGGAGCCCGAGTTCCCACAGCCTCACCGACGCGTCCTCACCTGGAACGCCCTCAAGACTGACTGGCTCTGCGTGTTAGCCTTTTTCGGAGGCCTCAGTATCACACTCGCATGTTTCGGCTTCACCCTCTGGCTAGCCAAGCACGGCAAGCCATGTCAGCACTGGCAAGTCGAGCCCTGCTGGGAGGGTGTCGTAACCGCATGGTTCATCAAAGAGACCAAAGGCGTTGGCGAGTTGCAGAGCTGGGTGGGCACGTTCAATCAGATCGGGCTCATGCTGGTCTTCTTCTCGGTCTTCCGTTTGGGCGAAACCACCATCTGGCCAGTTTTGCGGGTCCAGGACATGAAGCTGGAGCAGCTGGAAAACTATGTCAGCGCCAGTCGAGGATCTCTCCTTTCGATAGTGCGAGCGGTACCTCACGTCCGCAGCTCTACCGCGGGCATGACGATTTTCTGTGCCGCTGTTCTTACGGCGCTGGGTGTGGCGAACCAAACAATCGTGGGGCAGGCCTATGCTTTTCAGTCTCGAAATGAGACGTACAACACTACCGTGAGTGGGAGCCTAGAGGGGGCCGTCTGCCACGTTGATGAGCATGCGATCATTGAACATCCTACTGACTTTTAGAACCCAGCTCTACGCCGGGGGTGCGATTTACCACGTTTACAGGCCCTCTGATGTTACTCCAATGATTCCAAAGGCCGTCCGTGGTGCCGAGATTATATATAGCTCATGGGTGTACAAATATGAGGACGAGCCCTTAATTGCCCTCCGAGACTTCATCGTCGACAGAGAAAATGTTTCGGCAACCGGGGCCAACTTCAACATTGGCGCGGTCCGCGTTGAAAAGGACATCACCTGCGAAGGTTTCCCCCTGAACGTCACAGATGTAATGAAAAACACATTTCGGGTTTCCACGAGACTGAGAGATTCAGGGCGTCCGGGTAATGCTTCGGTCCAGGTGAGGATCACGCCAGCCACGGGAGTCTGGGTGGACGGTTTTGATTTCAAAGACGACAACAGCACTACAACACGACTTGTCCTGGCTGCTGTCAATGGGACTATTGAGGACAGCACGCCGACAACATTGGACGGCACAAATATCACCGTCTCGTCTGTGATGTGCAGGGTCAACGTCGTTCTGAAGGACGACGTTATCTCAAGGGGGCGTCCGGGCGATCCCATTGTCAATATCACTACACTCGCCGGCGATACGCAACTCAAAGGTTCAGCACCCGAGGCCTTCAACCGTTCGATCACAGGAAACCTCGCGGCCTGGTTCGGCGCTGTGCCCACCACCTTTGGCACTGTCGTTAACAACTCTGTGCCTATGTTTTCCTTTAGGAACGGCGACCCCGAGTATAGCGTCGGGTTACCGGAGGTATTTGCGAGTACTGCGAGCATCAAAGACAGAGGCGACACATGGACGATGAAAAACGTCACAAACTTCATCAACGTAGCGTCCGGCGCGCTGGGCATCACTGTAACGCGCTTCTTCCACAACCCGACCCGCACGGTGGCAACCCAAGTACCGGTCACCAGATTAGTGCCAGAGCGGGCGTACTTGATGCTGATACCCATGGGGGTCGTCGTTCCCGTGACGCTGCTTTTGCTATGGCTGTATGTGTCAAGCTACACAGCCACAGGCATTCTGGAGCCCATGGGGGCGACGGTCGCTGATATCCTCATCAACGGCAGGACGATGGATACTGCTGATCTGGCCGGCTTGAAACATCTCGAAAGGCTCGCAAAGATGAAAAATTTGAGTGTAGGGTTCGAAACAAACAAGAAGGACCACGGGATGTATCTACATTGACGTTGTCTGAAGATGAAGTTTAATGAGAAGAACAAGCCCAGAGGTATTAAACTTATTAGTCTTAAACCGCACGCAACTTGAGTAAATTCAAATGTTTGCGTTGAACCATCACTCGAACAATTTAAGAAGTTACTTGAAGGATTTTAGAAAGTATGTTTAACTTTGGCCAAGAACAGCATGTCTGTGGGAGGCTTAGCTACATATGCATTCCAGCTTCAAGCTAGAGGGCCTGGGCACACGTCGGCATTGCTGTTTATGATCGTTTCCTATCTGAAGGTGAGCTGCGTTATGTTCACATCGCATCAGGCTTGTTCCATGGCCGCAAAGAGCTCCTTTCGCACACAGTGGAACGCAGCGTTGCGTGAAAACTTTGACGAACCCTCGGGTTGAGAGGGCGACCGGATAAAGCAGTGAGCCTTTCCAGAAGCGGTCTTTGACAGCAATGGAACATGTCATGTTGGTCAAGACAGTTCCCGAATACTCGCGCGGGGACATTCTTCCTGGCATTCGAATTGGCGCTCGGGCTAGCTCATTTGTCATGGAAATCGCTTGAGGAGGCTTGACCAAATATGATTCTGGCCAGATGGATGACGGGGCAACTGAATCCGAACAACGGCACGTTCCCGTCAGCCGCATCCGCATGGCCTGGCCTATTCTTGGAACCATCAAGATTTAGGCCGAATATCACTCGACGTCCTGGTAACTTGAGACCTCTGGACCGAGGAATGCGGCCTGCGTCTGGAATGCGGCTCGCTGGACGGCCCAGCGCTCTTTGGGAGTACCAAATCCGCGGGCACAAGCCACAGCAACGCGACGTCCCTCCTCCCCCCTCCCCCCCTCCCCAACACACACACACATGTGCTCATGACTGAAGGACCTCGATAATGAGCCGGAGCGTGTCGGTTGTCGTCTAGGACTACGCATGGGATTGAGAAGAGACCTTTAACGGCCTAGGTACTTCCGCCGTCGAGAAACAACGCGAATGCCTGGACGAATAATCGATTTCGGCCTGGACATGTACAGTGGCTGTTTCCCATTTTTTGGAATCCATGATGTCTACGAGCCTGTTCGGAGGGTATTGACCGGTGAATCCGACGCTTCAGGACCAAGACCTTGGGAACACTTGGTTGCTAAACAGGTACGAAGCATACAGATTATACCTCCAGTCAGACGTTCCAGAGCAGGCAGACAAGATTGACAAAGTCACGTGGTCCACGTCTCCGTTGTCTACGCTGAGGGAGGTAGTCGGTGTCATCCAACACCGGATCAGGTAGGCCGCTGAAGGCGATACGAGGTCTTGATAGTGTCCGTCTTGGTATAGCACAGATCTGCTCTCGCTGCAACTCTGTCCGGACACTAACGTTTTCATCGCTGCTGATGAGTTTCTAGTCGTCGATGCATCTTGCCTTTGTCCTCCAGACGTAATCTGAAAACGGCGTGGGTAGATATCCTGCCACCGAATTTCTGCTTATAAAGAGGCGAACATCATCCCTCCAGGGAATTTTGAATGAAGCAAGCCTCTCTATCCATCGCCACTAGGATATTACCTTCGTTCTATCTTGGAACATTACATTCGCTAGTTCTTCAGAACTCATACGATCCAAAACAAACTTCGCAATGAAGGCCACCACTATCATCCTGGCCGCCCTCGCGGGCCTGGCTTCAGCCCAGAGACCATTCCCCCGCCCCATCAACGGCACCAGCACCAGCACCAGCACCGCTTCTACCACCAGCAGCCGTTCGAGGCGTCCTCCGACCTCGCGGCTGAGCAGCACGACGCCGCTTCGACTTGCCAACACGACTACAGTCACCACTAATGGTCAGTGATCTATATGTTCCAGGCGCATGTCTTCTCTCATGCTTGCTGTCACAGCAGCAACGGCGACCAAAGTCTAGAGCTTTTGGAGCGAGGGTTGTCTCAATTTCATAAGAATATGTCGCTGACTGAATCAATAGTTGTGACTACCGTTGTTAACTTCTTCATCACCGTTTGCCCAACGCCCACTGTCATTACCTACAATGGCGTTTGCTATACAGCGACGTCCCCTGGTGTAAGTCCTTGACCCTTCACGCCATCAGCTTTGCGGACGAACGCAGAGAGCTAATACATGACCAACAGCAATCGATCACCATCACCAACTGCCCATGCACAATCACCACCACACCCGCGGCCGTGCCAGCCACTACTACGGCAAAGGCTCCAGTGGTGGCCACCACAACTGCTGCTGCGATCACTCCGGTTACCACAGGTGGTGTTTCTCCTGTCGGTGTTTCTCCTGTCGGTGTTCCTCCCGTCGGTGTTCCTCCCGTCGGTGTTTCTCCTGTCGGTGTTTCTCCCGTCGGTGTTTCTCCTGTCGGTGTTTCTCCTGTCGGTGTTTCTCCCGTCGGTGTTTCTCCTGTCGGTGTTTCTCCCGTCGGTGTTTCTCCCGTCGGTGTTTCTCCCGTCGGTGTTTCTCCCGTCGGTGTTTCTCCCGTCGGTGTTTCTCCCGTCGGTGTTCCCACTGTCGGTGTTTCTCCTGTCGGTGTTTCTCCTGTCGGTGTTTCCCCTGTCGGTGTTTCTCCCGTCGGTGTTTCTCCCGTCGGTGCTTCTCCTCCAGCTGTCACCGTCGTGCAGCCCTCGGCCGTCGTGACCCTGACCACCAGCGGCGTCGTCACGGTGGTCACGCAAAGCCCTACGACCTATGTCACGACACCAGCACCCGGCGAGACCGTGTCCGGCGTTTCCCCCGTCGGTGCTTCTCCTCCAGCCGTCACCGTCGTGCAGTCCTCGGCCGTCGTGACCATGACCACCAGCGGCGTCGTCACGGTGGTCACGCAAAGCCCTACGACCTATGTCACGACACCTGCACCCGGCGAGACCGTGTCCGGTGTTTCCCCCGTCGGTGTCACCCCCGAGCCCAGCATGCCGTTCGTGACCGCGGGTGCTGCCGTCAACCCGGCGGGTGCTGGAGCCGCTGGAGTCGGTCTCCTAGGTTTTGTCGTCGCCGCTCTGCTGTAATGCACGGTCGTGAGCGGGTCGTGGAGTTTGTAACGGGTCATGGAAGGGGAGGTGTCTCTGTGTGGGCGATTGGGCGGTTCTATACCGTGTGCTCACGTAATGGCGTGGACTTTGGTGGGGATTGACGTTTGAGCTTGAGGGCCCAGTCAGGCATCCCTAGGTAATGAGGAGGAAGACCGGAGGGCGATTTGGCTGCGCTTCATGAAAGAGATTCTGAAGCAAACTTTCATTTGGTCACTAGACAACGTATAACAAAATACTAGTATATGTTTAATCACCATAGAGTCTGTTCGCTTACCTGTCCACGATCGAGCTGGCCTTTCTTAGGTGATTTCGTCTTCCAGTGCGGTGACACAGTCGGGGCCTGGCTCAGGACGCCACCCACCTTTTCGGAAAGGTATAAGCGAGAGACGATATTACCTGCAGAGACCCAGCTCAGAAGTTCTGTGTGTGTAGGGAACACAGACTGGGGTTCAAGCAGCTACCCCGTGTCTTTAAGATAAGTACCTAGGTAGTTTGACAGCCTCGCCCCAAATAGGTCCGTGGGGCATCATGGGGTCCCAATATCGCTGACAACGATTGGACTCATCAACGTGATGAGCAGAGATTTGACGATGTCCTCACACAGTGTTATTCCATCTCGAAACTTCACGATCAGTCTGGAGGCAAAAGGCTTGATGACAGCAGGCAGCTACTGTCTGAGGTTCGATAGCATATTCCCATAGTGTGACATACTGTATCTAGACTCGCGAAATTGAGCGACAATCCCTATTCTCCATGTCTTGCCAGGCATCATACCGTGTGTGGAGTCAGGCCGAGGTAGCATAGTTTGAGATACCAGCTAAAATCAACAGATCTCATGTTGCAGGCTGCAAGTCGCCGAGAATTCACTACATGCATCTTCAGGCGCGACATTTCGACCCGGACGGCTGCATCTTGTCCGGGGTCTGCATTCCCGTGCAGGGCTGTCAATTGCAGGGCTGTCACGTCAGAGGCAGTGACCGCAAGCGGCACGGCTCGGGAGGAATACGAGCAGACGCGGCCCGTAGTCTACTGCTCTTCATCGTCCCTGATTTTCAGGAACTGGGCCAGAATCGGCCAAGACCCGTCGAATCAGGATCGAATAGAGATGTGAGATAATGATGTGATGTGAGGGCCATGGTAAGCGGAAACAAGACCATATCCAGGCAGTCCCAATAGGGAAAGCCGTCAAGCCGAGAGGGAGGTGGCGTGGCCATGAATCATCCCAGTGCCATGATGTGAGTCTCGACGTGAAGATGCAAGAAGGATGAGGCGGTATCTGTTGTTCATGATAATTTGTACAAGTTTCAACATACACATGCGGTATCTTCTCACACCATGGCCCTGCCTCGCCTCCCCGCCCTTGGACCTTGGAAGAGAAATCAGACGTGAATGCATTTTGACGAATGTAGAAATGAGAGAACGTGCAGGGAGTGCTCCCGAATACACGGTCGAAGACAACAATAAACATCCATAGATGAGTCCCTGCCGAACACCAACGCATGTTCCGAATCCGAGACGCTGATGCTAACCAAATCAAACCACCTCCATTCTTCTCAAAAGTAACACCCACCTACCATACCGACCAGCGCTTCCTCTTCCCTATACCAATCTCGATATACCATCAACCGCCGGCTCCTCTCTTTAGCCAGCCTCCGCCCCACATCTGTCTTCATCATCTCCCCCACCCTCAACAGCCTCGTCTCGACCTGCTCCATCGCCTCCTCCATACTCGTACTATCCGTCCTGGCCCCGCCGAACGTGAAGCAACGCCCGATCCCAATCGCGCCGATGGAGTCCAGCCTATCGGCGTCCTGGACCACTGCGAGTTCCGGGTACAGCTGGATGAGCTGACGTACCCTCTCTGGGTCTTTCATCTCCTCTGAGTAGCTGACACCCAGACAAATGGTCTGGACCCTGTGACTCAAGTCGTGCGATGCGCCGAGGTTCCGCAGCAGGTTGTAGACCATGGTCCCCGCGTGCTCCCCCTCCTTGAGGTATTTCCGATCCCCGACATCGTGCAGGAGCGCCGAGAGCGTCACCACCCTAAAGTCGAGGGTCTGGCGAAAGGCGTCCGTCGTGTTTGTGAAGATGTGTTTCGAGAGGCCCACGACGCGCTGTATGTGCTCGAAATTGTGAGAGGCGTCGTTTTGTGCCATGTAGTGCTGGACGAATTGCACGACAGAGAGAAGCAGCGGCTCCGTGTCGAGTGGTGTTACCGCCATGGTGGTAATCGGCAAGGTGTTTCGAGGAAGAGACTGCGTCTCCTTGGGGACCGTCAATGCTTTTATGTCACAACGGATGGTCTCCTGAGAGATAACGTTGTGGATCCCTCGTGGCGGTGAGGTGATCGGTGTGTCCGTGATGCTATCTGGCTAGTATATTGAATTGCTCCGACGCTATGCTGAATTGCGTTCTTGGGTCTGTGCAGGATTCGGATACCTAGGTAGTAAGGTAGGTTACAGTCTCTCGCAGCTGGGTTGTCATCTGTTCATCCGTCCTCCGGATCCTGACCTCTCACCCACGGCCTTCTCTCCGGAGGGCCACAAGCAAGTCTTATACCCGGATCTGAGACGGGTCGTTTCGAGGTCATCATGTGTCAGACCTGCAAAGGAGCGGGCGCAAGGGGGAACCTGCCACGAGAAACAAAGTAAGACCAGGGCCGCCGGAACGGGTGGCGACAGGGCGACGCGAAGACCCGAACAGGGCCTCGAGCGACCTGGAGGAATTGACCGTGCTCGCGCCACAGCACAATGCCTTTGTGAAGTCGAGGCACAGCATCGTCGGTGCTACCGGCGCCAGGACGGATGTGGTGTTCTTAGGCTTCGATCGCGCATGGCTAAATTGGATCAGGTCTCACCAGATCTAGCAGGCGAGAGGAGGTTGCTGCTAAGCTCTTGAGCGTCGGATTCCATGCTTGATGAGAAGCCACTTGAAACTGTTAGTGACGACGGCTGACAGGCCGGGGCGGCCCGACGCAGACCCTACTTAGGTATTGCACAAAGGATGACCACGGAGCGCAGCCTCAGCTGCTGTCGAGTATCCGGCCCATCACGCAGCCTCCACAGCTCAAAACCACCAGGCCACGTGAGTCAGGTCAGTTCAAGCACTTCAGCTTGATCCAGCGCCGGTGGAATGGATGTCGTGTTACGCGGTGCGTTTCCTAGCCGTCTTGCCCGTTGGGTCCTGAGATGCCGAGCTCTGAGATGTCGTAGCCTGTGGCACCGTAGCACGGTCTCCGTCATATGTGCGACTTCACGATAGAGTTCAGAGTCCTAATACTGGCTTCATCATATTTAGGAGACCGACATGACAGCCAGACGACCTGTCCTTGATCTATGCCGCACCGCAGCAGTCTAGGCGCCGGCGCCGGCGGCCCGGGGCACGAGCAATTGCACGGATTAAAATTGCCAGCAGCGGGGAGCAGCATAGACATTCCGACAGGAAGCGACAAGAGGGTGGCATCTTCGATAGCAGATGGTCTTGGTCCAGAAGCCAATCAGACGTCAATCGGAATGGGACGCCAAAGGCGTGGCTTCGTGTGGCTTGATGCAACCGATCCGCAGACATCTCGATGAGGATATTCCGAGGCTTGGATGCGGCTGTCGTCAAGAACTGTCTCACTCCGGGATGCGTTGGCAACGGTCGAGGCACGAGGGCATCAAAGACGAGAGGCACACATGGCAGTGCTTGTTAGCCGGAGTGGACAAGCTCGGCGCGTATGACCGAACCTGTCTTTGACGTACCTCTTCGCCCGCTACCCGGCGGATCTGATGGCTTCTAGTGCACAAGACAGGTCTGAAGCGTGAGAGACCGATATAGCGCCTGACTCGTCTTGATGTTCATCATGCTGCACATGGAGGGTGCTCGGAAGGGCCCCGCGGGGCCGTATCTAGACGGAACTTTCGATGGCGCAAGTCTTCACATCATTTCTGGTCAAGAAAATGCCAAAATCTCCGCCTCTCAATAGTGCTTTCGTAGGATCGATCCGGCGTCTTTGACCAGATAGATTGTGTTGCCTGACCGGAAGCTGTACCAAGACACTCGGAAAGACAGCTGCAGGCCATGTTTCCGGGGCAAGCGACGTCTTCGGTCATTGCCTGATCAGAGAGGTGTCAAACAGAAAAGACCAGCCTTCTCCAAAGATACTGCGTGCTCGTTAAATCTAACATGGAGGAAGCCAATGGCTAGGCCAAGGCGTCGGATATCCTCAGCGTAGTTGTCTCGATCTTGCAGAGTTGTGGTTGCGCAAGGAGCTCCGTGGCCAAACAGATATGCCGGCAGCTACCTAAGTAGGTACGCAATGTGCCGGGCAATTCCCTCGGCCAGGTACTTGTACATACATGCATGTATGCATTTAGCATAAAACCCATCTTGACTGCATCTCAGCCTTCAAACTTGACCTATGAACGCAAGAGCTCAAGTATGGCACGCGCGAGACTCTTCCTTTGGGAGCAACCAGGTAGATGCGACTGATCAGTTCCACCATTTCCTGATCGTTGTTTTCCAAGGCCAACTTGATCAGTTCTTCTCTGGTATCGTACCTTGCCATGGGAAGGTCCTTGCCCCTTCCGAAAAGAATATCCAGCACGTCCAGACGCTTCTTGCTCACAGCAAACCGCACGGCCCAGCCATCGCCGAAGTCGTACCCGAGATCGAAGAACTGCTCAAAGTAGGTAGATGCCGGCAGACCTCCCATGACAGCGTAAGCGGCGTTAGAGTACGGCGGCGCATGCTCCGCCGGCTTGTTCGGATCTGCGCCGGACTCCAGGAGCACACTCACAATCTCTGGGTCGTTCGACGACTCACAACACACGCGTAGACAAGGGTGTTCATGTGGTCATGTACCCCGTCGGCCGCCGCAGGGTCCAGTTCGCAGAGCACCGTGACCAGCTCGACGTTGTCCGTCCTCACGGCCGAGCCCAGGGGCCCGCGGTCCAAGCTGGTGTGCGGGAACGTCGAGCACAGGAAGCGGACCGTGTCGATCTGTTCACCTTGGATCGCGGCGTAGAGCATGTTGGCGACTGGGGTTCCCCCGCGTGCGCTTCTCCTCGACTAGAGTCCGGTCGATGTCGAAGTCCCATGGGCTTTTGGGGTTGATCAGCGCCAACACCGAATTCTTGGAACAGCGTTCTCAGCGTCGACTGATCTCCATTCCTGCACGCGGTGAGAATTATCTTCTTCTGCTCTTGGAGGTTCGGCATGATTCAGTCCTGGGAGTGGTGAAAAGGGGCCCGGGGATGTTGGCAATCAGCATGGTGGTGGGTGAGCACCTGACGGAATAAGGAGATGTAGATTCTTGAAAGGCTTACGCACGTCAACATTACTTACTCTGCCCCAAGGTTTCGCTGATGCGTCGCTAGTCCTGTTTCTCATACCGACACGGTACACAGACCAAGGGAGCATCTACGATGTGAATTCTCAAGACTTTCATGGCTGATGATACCGCTGCGGTCATGACAGTGAGACGTTCATGTAAAAGGTCTCGAAACAACGGTCGACGCCAACACCACGACCGAGGAACACGTTGATAACCACGCAATGAAAGACCAGACAATGACCACATTGCAAAGCTGGTAGATGCCAGAACAGACGAACTGAAAGCTCACCTGGTCTCAGCGCCAGTAGTGGTAGCGCCCACTGTCGAACATCCACGAGCTTAAGACACCCACATCCACCCTGCACGCATTTACACGCACAAGAACCAGCAGCTCAAGTCTCCAGTAGCAGCTCCCCCAACGGCAAAATTACAGCGTCTCATTTAGTTGTGAGCGACCCTACTGCGTTCAAGGACTTCCTCGGCGAAGAGAAGGAGTGGTGCCAGCACAGTACGAAGGGAAAGGGCATTCCGAACAATCTCAACGCACTGGAGCGACCTCGGCCTAGCCGAAGGCAAAGAACAACTCCTAGCAAGGGGAGCTACGGCAACGTCTCAAGAAGCGAAGGCAAGGCCGTGTACAAACGCCAAGGTAACGTGTGATACAGGTAAGGAGTGTTCAAAGCACCCAGATGGTGTTCATTTCAGCCAAGACTTTTGGCTGCGTTCAGTCGGATCGGCCAGGCAGGCAAGGAAGATATAGATCACCACCTGGACAGAGCCAGAGGGTCCACAAAGATCTTGGTACAGATAAGGAAGCGTGAATGGCGGCTTTGTTGGAAGGAGGCATGAGGTCAACGGCGTGCTGGAACCGGCGTTGTAAGAGCTTGATCGGTTCCTTGAAAGTATCCGGTCGAGACTCTCACCGGGCTGGGACTCTGCCTTGAAGGACGGTTATTCGCCATGGCCCGTGGACGCACGAAGAAATCCGGATCTCGGCCCAAACAACGAGTGGCCTGTCTCGGTACTCGTTAGTGACTGAAATGTTACATACGGAACCACGTTTGGATGACCACCTCTAGGATCAACGCCTCTGGGATGACCGCCTCTGGGATGACCAACAATGGGATAATCACGAACTGATAGTCCAAATGCTTGTCCGAGAACTTGCGAAGCCCCTCACCACCGAGGTGCGATTTTACCCAAGCGCGCTTACAGGAGTTGAATGTGCAAGTGGGCGGGGCGAAGGGAGTCATGCGCCGTGCCGGGACCGTCACCTCCCAGGCGCGTCTTCGGCGCAAGGCTCCGAGTCTTGCCCTTTCTTGGCTCCGCTACACTGTAACGGTCCGCCGGATGTTGCTATTTTTGAGTGTCAAAGAGGGGGTCTACAGCCCACTTGGTCTGTCACCTTGTTTGTGGTCCCCAGTGATACTGTACAGATTTCTCCAACGAGAGGGATGTCACCATGTCTTTGAGTATCCGATGACCGTCTTGCTGACGCGAGTCGGTCTTTGCCATCTGCATGGCTGATCCTCAGATGCGTCTTCCCAAGCCAGATCGTCGTCAGCAGGTTGGTATGGAGCCTAGATCTTGGGCTTTCATTCGAGCGATTGTCGGTTCGCAGACCATCGGATCGATGCCGCATGCGCCTGGTCTTTGCCCCGGTGGGAAGCTCGGCAGACACACACACCATGAGCTTCCAGGCGCATCGCGGTGGGGAGCTGCACGTTGGGCTATCTGCATTGCATACACAGTAGAGGGGCAGCGCGCAGTAGGCTGCATCGTGATGGCAGGATCCAGAAGCTGCATGGAGCTACAGATGCGCGGTCAGGAACCCTGGTCCTGAAAGGGTCCTGTGCCTCGTGGTAGATGGCGAAAGTGCCACCGACGTCGTGTGTCCCGAGTGGATATGTTGACCGAGGAGCAGCATATCTGCCGTGGTCCGATCGTGATGGCGAGGAGGTCAAAACCCGTCCATGAAAAGAGAGAGATATCTGAGGTTTATCAGTTCATTATCAGGCCAGGCCAGTCCAGTCCCGTCATGCCGTGGCCTGGATGATTGATGTGTTTTTGCGCAGCTCGACTGTGAGTATTGCTGTCGCGATCTGGGAGCTATCAGGCTCTAGGCTTTCTCAATGTCCCGTGATGGGGTTTGCAGCTGCAGTGGCACTCAAGGCTGAGCTTGAAGTCGATAGACCGGATATTGACCTGCAGTCTGCAGCGACCAGAGCTCCGTAGACTTGCATACCGCTTAGAGATCACCCTGCAGCCATGTCTCTGCGGGTAGGGCGGTCTAGTGCCGTGATTGGGCTGCGGCCCATTTAGACGCCGGCAAGATTGTGAAAGATGGAGATGGACATGGTGAATTTTTCTTTCTTTCTCCTTGCTGCTGCGCAGGCAAGGTTGTCAAGGTGGGAAAAAAAGGGAGTGGCAGTCGGCTCGATTGGGGAGGAGTCAGGACGTCGGCTGGTTGGCGGGCTGGCGGGGTACAGGGGGGGGGGCGTGGGTGATGGCTGGGCCAGGGCCAAGAGGGTGCTGTGTTGCGCTATTGGCCAATGGACGCAGGGATTTAGACGCCGACCGGGATGATTTCAGCAGATAGTGCCGTGGACTTGTAAAGTTGCCGACCATCCACAACTCGCGTCTGCGTCGTCCTCGGCCAGCCTTCCTGTACACGCCCTTTTCCCTCCCCAACAGCCGACGAATCACCTGCCTAACCGCCCAGCATGCAGTAGCACTGGCTGCCTTCTCCTATGTCTCCCGGTGGTGCCCCGGTGTTATTCATCCTCGCAAGGGCAGCTTGCAGAGCACAAACCGGGTCGAGGTTGCAATGCTCGTCAGCTCCTCGTGATATCGGGTTCCTCCCCTCCTCCTTCCACTCCCCACCGTGGCGGCACACACACACATCCACACCCCCCAGACCTCGACTCTCTGCCCGCTCATTGGCCTCATCAACCACATCAAGCGATGTGCCCCACGAGCAGCAGCAGCAGCAGCCATAGGCACGATGTATGTACTAGCACAGATCCATCCTGCGTGTGCCTGGGGGAGGATCTTGCCTGCGTGCTGCCAGCCGGCCGACTCGGTGCTCATGCTCATGCAGGCGAGGACGCACATCGCACATCATGGAGTCATGATTGATTGCTTGCTCGGCACCGCAGGTACGGGAGACTGTCACCATGTACGTACCGTGCCGCACCGTACCGCACCGCACCGTACCGCACCGTACCGCACAGAAGCAGGGAACGGGACCGTCACATCACCTCTCACCTCGCCTGTCCTGTCTGTCCGCCCGTGTCTTCCCCCGCTGCCGGATGTGGCCATGTCTGAGTAACCACCAGCACAGGCCGTGATATCTGGCCTCGCTTATATTATGGCTGGCCCTCTCCCCTCTCTTCCTGTCCTTCCTTTCCCTTCCCTCCTCAGCAAGCCTCCAATCTTCAGAAATCAGTTGTTGTTTTTGTGTCGTTTTCCTCCCTTCCCCTTGTTTATTCTTTCTCAATCATAGAGCTGTGCTCTACTGATCAACGTTAATCTCCAACATAATACCCCAAGAAAAAAAAATAGCCAACCCAAAACTCCTACCTTTTTTGTGTGGATTCCACGATACGCCTCAGTTGCTGGTCAACACCAAATCTAATACCCAATACCCAATCTTGACGATTACGACCACCCTGCTAATAAAAACAACTTCTGATTTTCTTGCTCGAAGCGACAACCTCTGTATCGAGAGACAGACGAAATTTGGATCCTCAACATCCATCGCAGCATTATTTCCTCATCGGGTCTTCCAACCTCAGTAATAAGTCTTCCAAAATGTCGGCTACTCAGCTGTCTTTCTCCCTCCGTGTTTCCTCCGGCGTCAAGACCGTTCATCTGCTCGGTTCTTGGGACGGCTACGTCGGCCAGCTTCCCCTCTCCAAGGACAAGAGCTCTTCCAAGGGTACTTGGAGGGGCACTTTCCGCTTCCAGAGCTCCACCCTCGAGCCTGGCCAGCGGTACTGGTACTACTACATCATCGATGGCTACCACGTCTCGCACAACCCCAGTGAGGTCTCGACTCTGGAGCCCACCACCGGCCGTGAGCTGAACATCCTCGATGTGCCCAAGTCCAAGTCATCCTCGTCTTCTTCCCACCACTCCTCGTCCAAGCACCACTCCAGCAGCTCCTCCAAGCACCACTCGTCCTCGTCGTCGTCCCGCCACCACTCGTCCTCGTCCAGCAAGGACAAGTCTTCGTCGCGCCACTCGCGGTCTTCCCTGACCGTCGACATCCCCAAGGGCCGCCCCTTGTCCATGTCACAGATCAAGGCGCCCAAGCCCATGTCGCCGCACGCGACCAAGCACATCCTGAACGAGGACTACGCGGACGACTGCATCGACGAGCTGGCGGAGCGCTTCGGCGCCACCGGCCTGTCCGGCGACGACTACGCCGAGTACATCACCACCGACTTTGGCGTCCTGTCCGACTCGCCCGTCAGCAGCAGCGGCAGCTCCAGCGGCTCGTCCCTCTCGTACCGCTCCGACAGCTCGAGCCCCAACTCGTCCATGTCCGGCTACAGCACGCCCGGCTCCGACTGCTCCAACTGCACGTGCGAGCGCTACGGCATCACGCGCAAGGGCGAGCGCGTGCGTCTGGACTGCGGCGGCTCCCGCTGCGGCTACGGTGACAGCTCGAGTGACTGCTCTTCCAGCGATGGCGAGTACGAGAGCGCGGCGCGCCGCAACGGCATCGTCGTGCGTCACTAGATGGTGGTGGTAATGATGGAGTGTCTTGCTTTGGTGGGATGAGGATCACGGACCTCATCACCGTCACCCGAGAAGATGAAATCAACAAACAGGAAACCAAAAACACGACAAGGTCACGAGGGGGAGAGAAAGTGGCCGTTCATTCATTTCCGAGCAGAGGAAACGACATCTCCCACAACCGTGGTCGCAGAAGTCATATACCTCTGTCTTGAGTGTACTTGTTGCTACACGTGCGCGGCGGTCGGCACAGGTGCTCTGGACCATGGCGGGCCTGACTTTGTCTTTGTCGACGGGGAGAGAATGCTGCAGACTGGTTCTGCAGCATTTCCCACCTCGTCGGCGGGACGGTCCGTGCCTGCTTCGTCTATGTGAGCTCTTCGGTCTTGCCTGCGCGTATGCGTGCAACCCGCACCCATTTGGGTCGATGCTGCGACCCCACGCGGATCCTCGACGACATCTGTCGGGTCTGTGTGAAAAAAATCATATAATTTCGTTTGTCTTGAGATGATCACTCAAAATTATTTCGGACAATCATCCTCGAGCGCCAGGTTCCGCTCGTCCTGGTCTGTGATCAGTCGACGGGGGGAGGTGGACCAGCTCAGGGGGGCCCATTCTTGACGGTCAGCTTTCGTTGGAAATTTGCTTAAAAAAAAGCTGGCCATCATACCAAAACTGTACGGCACTCATGCTATCTGTCTGAAGATGCTGAGCCAGCCATGATCCTGTAACTGGTGGAACGAGAGAAGGAGAACATGAGAGGCACTGGCCTGCTTGTGGACTTTGGGGGACCAGACAGTGGATAGAAGACGGTTGAATCTATTCATTGGTCATGTTCAGATCTTGCTTGATTGTATCCGAAATGTGCTGCCCGAGATGACTTTTCTTCTCTAACCCTTTTCTTGACTTGTGATTCCGTGAATGCGCTCGGTTTGTCAGTGCTCTCATCCTATCGTCAGTCAGCATCTTGATTTCACGGTGCTTACGACCCGACGGATGTCTCGCATAATGATTCCCACGGCAGTGGTAGCCCCCGTCAGCGCGTCAAAGAGGGTACCTGGGCCTCCTTGTCGGCCGCCGTGGGCTTTTGGGGCAATGATCGCCCGAGCTGGTGGGGGGTGGTTTTGACAGCGGATAGCGGGGATGCTCCCGCCTGAGCTCTGGTCCCCCGGCCCCGCATCGTGAAGGTTCTCGAGGTATGACGACGACGTCCCTCCCCTACCTTACTGTACACGACTTTCAGACCAGTTCTCTTTGGCAGAAAAGAGGCAGACTTTGTTTTCAACAAGGCATCTCTTGTATGCTGCTCGCTTTTTCAATTGATACTTCCATGTGTGTTGCTACGTCCTGAACCTTCGCGCCTGGAGCTCTATATCTCCCCCTTTCGCAGCGCAGAACCACCTCCTGGGGATCCGGAGCATCTACTGCCGCTCAGTGCACAATTGCCTACCCTCTTGAGAATATAAACTCCTTTCTTCTTTCTCCTCAAGTTCCGTCCAGGTTCCGCTGGTCAGACGCCCAAAACAAAAGGAAAAGAGAAGAAGCAGCAGAAGAAAGAGGAAGAAACCCAACGCCCCCCCCCCCCAAAAAAAAGCCACAATGTCCTCCCACGTCGTCCCGATCCTCGACTCCCACATCCACCTCTTCCCCGCCTCGGAGCTCGACACCCTCGCCTGGGCCGACCCCTCCTCGCCCCTCTGGTCGCAGCACGCCCCGGACCAGTACCGCGCCGCGACGGCCTCGTCCGCCGACATCCTCGCCGGCTACGTCTTCCTCGAGACGGACCGCCGCGTCGTCGACGACGACGACGACGAGTCCGGCGGCGACCCGGGCGGGTGGAGGTATCCCCTGCAGGAGGTCTCGTGGCTGGCGCGCATCGCGGCCGGCCGGCCGCGCGCTGGCGAGGGCCACGAAGGTGGTGGTGCGGGCGACGGGGCCGGGGCCGGGGCGTACCCGCCGTGCCTGGGGATCGTGCCGTGGGCGCCCGTGCCCGCGGGCGCGGACGCCGTGGAGCGGTATCTCGGCGCCGTGCGGGAGGTGTGCGAGCGGGACGGGGACGCCGGCGTGTGGGGAAAGGTCAAGGGGGTCAGGTACCTGCTGCAGGACAAGCCCGACGGGACGATGCTGCGGGACGGGTTCGTCGAGGCCGTCAGGCTGCTGGGGCGCAAGGGCCTGTCGTTCGATGTCGGTGTCGATATGCACCGGCGCGGGAGGGGACAGCTGGAGGAGGTCGTCGGGCTTGTGGAGCGGGCGCACGAGGGTGTCGCGGAGGGGGAGAAGGTGACTTTCATATTAAGTGAGTCCCGTGTCCTCTCGCCGGTGGAGCCGGATGATGATGATCATGGTGATGCTGTGTGTGTGCACGGCTAACGTCCTGGGAACAGACCACCTCTGCAAGCCGGACCTCACGAACCTCAACACCTCCGATCCAAACTTCATCGCCTGGCGCACGGCGATATTCACGTTGTCCAAGGCCGACAACGTCTACATGTACGCCATCATCACCTACTGTCCCTCCCCGAGCCCGCGCGAGAATCCACCTTCTCCCTCCACTATAGCTAACCACAAACAACCGACAGGAAGCTCTCCGGCGCCTTTTCCGAGATGACACCCGAGCTCGCCCGCTCCTCCCCCGACGACATCTTCATGGCCATCTCGCCGTGGCTCGCCGTGGTCGTGGCCGCCTTCGGCCCGGGCCGGATCATGTTCGGCAGCGACTGGCCGGTGTGTACCGTGCCCATCGAGCACGCGAGCGGCCGCGGCGGCAACCCAGAAGAAGAACAAAAGAAAGAGGAGGAGGACGGCTCGTGGAACAAGTGGCGCAAGGTAGTCGAGAGACTGTGCTTCATGAGCAGCTTCTCCGAGGAGGAGACCAAGATGGTCTTCTGGGGCACCGCTAAGAGGGCCTATGGGATCTGATACGAGAGTTGGAGTGCAGTGCAGTGAGTGATTGCCTTGTAAAGTCAATGGCCGATGACTACTACGATGGCGCGACTGGGGGTGGTGCGGCCAGAATAAGCATGCGATCGGATCGAAGAGGCCGAGGGGGGGATTCTCCCGCGGGCCATGTCAGCCAGGGTGGCTGAGCTCGGCGAGGCGGTTTCCTGGCGCATCCGGCGCGGAATAGACGGCAAAGAAGTGTTCGCACACTGGCGAAAAGTGAGCGGTCATTGCTAATCCGTCTTGATCTGGTACGGGCCCATCTCTTTTCCCGTTTGAGATAGCCGTGGCTCTGGGGCAGGTAGCACGGGTCCTGGACCCGTCTGGCCCAGACGGCATTGTTCGTCGGCCGAAAAGAGGACGCCTTCTTGAGCTCAGAACGGTCGCAATCTTGCGGATTGACTCTCAAGGAGTTGAGCCTCGAAGCCAGGCAGCATTCAAGTGCACGGTCAAGGACGCCATTCGAGGGACTTGTTCCTGCTGAGCATTGTGGCTTGGCAGAGCATAGTTTTACTATTAATCCTGATGTTCCTCAGCATTTAGCCAAGCGTAAGCGTGCTGAGGACACCGGTATACTACTATCTAGTGATATTCAATATGAAAAAGCGCGTGCAACGCAATACATCATGTTCCAAGCCCTTCCATCGAAAATAGTCTAATGTCTAATGAATGCAGTGCTGCGTCAGTGGCCACCAAAAAGTTTCTAGCCGTCCAAAACGCCTTGCGAAGGAAAACTCAAATACAAGAAAAACACGATCGGTTATCGAGTCCGCTTGCATGTCAGCGGAGGTCCAACGTATGTCGGGAGGAAACCACATCAATCCTCCTCCGGCAACGTCGAATGCCGATGTGGCAAGACGCCACCTTCCTTGGCACCGTCCGGTGAACTTCTGTCCACCACCGTCGAGTCCCACTCGTACGACGGCGGCCGCTCGTCCTCGAAGCGGATCGACCGCAGGGTGTTACTCCTGCTCCGCCCGCCGCCGTGCACCGTGTTCGACCGGCTCACCTCGCCGCTTCTCTTGAGCGTGCCCGACCTGCTCACCTGGCCGTTGTTCGAGGTGTTCGACCGGCTGACCGTGCTGCTCGTCCCGGCTCGGGAGCTCGAGCGGCTGATGACTGCACTTTGCGGTTCCGGTATGGACTCCAGCGTACCGCTCCTATTGTGTCCGCCGCCTGTCGTCGTAGGTTGCTCGAACGAGAAGGCCGTGTTACTCCTGCTGTGGCCGGGTGGCCCGCCAGCGACCATCGGAAGACTCCTAGCGTTCGATACCTGAGACATCTGTGACCGCTGTGATCCCTGGGATCGCTGAGACCGCTGGGATCGCTGCGACATGGCTCTCTTCATGCTCGAGTGGCGCATGGGCTTCCTTCCTGTCTTCAGATCACGTCGACTCGTGCAGCAACAACCCATGCCCGCGTGCAAGATGAATCCGATGAAGGCGAACCCGGTCGCCATCCACATGAAGACGAACATGCGGATGCCGACCGAGGCCTTGATGTTCAGCGACGACTGCGCGGTGGCGGCATATTTGAAGACGAAGCTGATGACGGACGCGATGACGGAGGCGGCGAAGATGAAGATGAAGGTTACGGCCGAGACGACGGACATGGGCAGAGAGATCCAGCGGGAGAAGATGGCGATGGGAGACGACAGGGTGAGAATGAAGGCGAGGATGGTCCCGGCGAGGAAGAAGGCGAACATGAGATGGGAGCAGATCCTGAGGATGTTGAGGATCTGCGTGAGCTCCGAGGGCAGGGCGATGGTAGCACCCGACAGGAGCTCATTCAGGATGACGGACACTATGTCAAACCAGTAGTAGCTCTCCGGCTTGGAGCAGTGTGTGATGCCCCTGTGGTTGAGACGCGTTAGTTGGATGAATGAATGGCAACAGTGTGGTAAATCTCAGGTGGTTGACTCACTCGTCGTTGTAGCCTTCGCAGTAATTCCACAGCCCAGGCTGATAAAAGTCGTGGAGACCCAGGCCCCGGGCGATGGAGTTGATGAGCTCTGCATTTGCGACAGATGTTGGTATGATGTCGGCCAGGGATAGTCTGAAGAAGTAAGTCTCGCCGAGCACATAAGAGAACCTGTTGGTGTTTCCAGCCTCAACCTGCATGTTTGGTCAGTACGATAGTCGGTCGCGCAGCTATGGGATTTGTGGCTCAGCTCACCAAAATGAGGAAGACGAAGGAGAGAAGGTAGGCAGAAGCAGCGATGAGGGCGAATATGCGGCGGCTTCTCGTGTTCCTGCTCAGGTCGAGCTTGTACCAATAGCTGGGAGGTTGCCTGAAGATGGAGCCATCGTCCTCGACGCTGGATGCCGGGCTCTTGAGGTTGCGCCTCCTAAGGCTTTTCAACCTGTCCATTACGCTGTGAACGGGGTCAGATAGGTTTTTCGGAGGCTTGCTATGACGAGTGCAGAAGACTCACCTACCGAGACAGCCTCAGAATTGGAAAGAAAGACAGATAACCACCGGGCCGATATGTGTTTATACAGTACAACTCCGCTATATAACGGTATGAGGATGACGTCGACGGCTATCAATACATCGAGGAGATGAGAATCTCGAATGTGTGGAGGAACAACAAAACAAAAAGGGACCTGGTGTCAAACTTGGAACGAGTCACGTCGTTAAGTGAAGATGTTGAAGTTGAAGATGATGTAGATGTGAGGGCTCAACATGCCCAAGAGAAGACGATTGGGAGTTGAGTGCGGAGAGAGTTAACTCCCGAGGGACTTGAACCAGCAAGTACTAGTAGGCCTTGTGATGTCCTGAACTCTCGAACTCTCCCCAGGAACCGCAGCCGCAGGTCGCAGGTTGCAGGTTGCAAGTTGCAGGTCGTAGGCCGCAAGGTTGCAACAGGTTGCAGGAGCGTACGATACGGGGGCAAGCGCCAGCCGCCGTGGGCTACTTCGCTTCTGGGTCCTGTGCTCTCTTTCAAATCAAGCTTGTGCGGGTCCAGCGAGTGGCCCAGAAGCGCCGTGGAGGGTCTGCCTTGACTTGTCGCTCGTTCGCTGCCCTTTCGAGCTTTGTGCCCGTGAGTCGTGCTGATACTCTGTACGTACTGTACAGATACAGAGTACAAGTACCGTACCTCGTGCAATGGTCAGACCCCAAGACCTTTATCCGTCACTGGGTGTGTAAAGTGTGTATGTACTTGTACAAAGTATTGTTGCGTCCCAACCTGACGACATCGGATCCGGAGTTCCGCGTCCACATCACCTAGTCTTTTTTTCCTTCTTATAATTTTTTCTCTTTCCGTCTCGATAAGCCCCACGGGGATCAGGCGGTCGGAGGAGGAACAGCGCACCACTGCTCCGTACAGCCAAGGAAAAGAGCGAGGCTGTGAGGGAAACTAAGGAACAGAGAAGGAAACGAGTGGAACGGGCGGATACAAAATACGGGAGCGCCAGGGGTGTGGTTCTGGACTTTTTGCCCCCTGATTCAGTCATCTTTCTTTGCGAGCCTAGCGAGTTCTTGGCCCATCAAATGTGGACTCTTGTTTTTTTCTTCTCTCCTTCTCTCTTTTCCCCAACGTGCCGCCCTTTCCTTGCAGGCGGCCAGGGACCCCGAGCAGCCAAGCTGGAATGGGCGCACACGCGATGCTCGCCTAGAAGGAGGGGCAAGATGAGGATGAGACCCTGCAGCAGCTTTCATTTTTCTTCCGGGGCATGCGAGATGAGCCCGACACTGACCCAGGAACATCAGACCCAGCGACCCGAGTTTCACAAATCTCAAACGGGCACTATTTCTGGACTTTCATTGAGATGTCAAATTGAGATCACACTTGGTTCATCCACCACTACTCTGTATGCAGTCGTACTATGTATCTCTGTCTGCTCGTGTTGTTTGCGGCCGTCTTGAGCTGACCGCTACTTGCAGACCAAGGAATGGTCGTACACCATTACGAACAAGACTGCATGGGCTTACTTGTCTACCGGTACTGCGTACTACGGCTTGCGCGTCTGTGGGCTTCAGAGGGCGCCATCTCGCACGATCTGACCCAGTGATCTGCTGGTGGCTACAGCAAGGTCGAGAAGGTTCCGTCACCCGTTCACCTGGGTCTCCCCCAAAGTCAAAATGCCATGTAGTCCCGAGTTCTGGAGCTCTGCAAGATACGGTTGGGAAAAAGAGAAGGCGGGGAGGAAGAAATAAAATCAAGGTTGACACTTGACGCGGGCGTGACGTCAATTTAGGCTCCGTCTCTCAGATTGTGCCGTCCATCCATCTGCCGTTGTCCCGAGTGCTACAATAAGGAGAATGGATATTCCCAGCGCTAATTTTGGATGTCCCAGGGCAAGTGAGTTGAATCATCACTAGCGACTGCTTAAGTAGTTGCATGTCTAAAGCGAGAATGTTTGAAGTGGTAAAACTGTAATGATGGCAATTGCCAGGCAACGATTTGAGAAGAAGGGGGGGGGGTTGAGTAAATGCGTAGCTATTGATTGGTTGCAGCCACCGCAGGGACCCACTTGCCCTGGGACATCCAAAATCAGCCCTGGGAATATCCGTTCTCACAATAAGTAAGTTTTTGGTATCGTGTCAATTGACCAGGCGTGGCGTAGTCAGGCAATGCACACACAGTAAGGTCAGGCTCAAGGCCAGGCTGATCAGCCGCCAATCCCGTCTTTTAGCACACCCGTGATTTATGCCATATATTATTAGTTCCAAAAGGATACGAGCAGCAGCGCAGGCAGCCGTCATGAAGCGAGAGGACGATGCGTCATTAAAGTAGTTGCCGGTACTTTTAGGCCCAAGACATGGAAAATGGCCGGGTCCAAAAGTGAGGTGACATTGGCACTCACCTCGACAAGAACGACAGGGCGAGAGATGCTGCAGCTGGCCAGAGCAACTGCTGCGCCTCCCCCGTCACGGCCCCCGTCCGCTGCTGTATCGGGTCACCCAGGTGCATCCTTCCCGTCGTCCCGTAGTTCGAGCCATGCTTCCAGTGTTTACCACAGTACTGTAGTACCAGCGTTTCCAGCGCTTGTCCCTGCATGTCCCCGTCGTTCGTCGAGGTCCACCCGCCGACTCAGTCACTCAACTCCCTCAGACTCACCTCACTGGGGCGGTGGGGTCGGCTCAACTCTGAACAATGGACCCCCCATCCCAGCCTGATTCAAAACTGGGTCCTCGTCACGCCCTGCAAGCTGGTTGCTGGTTGCTGCTCGCTACTTGCCGGCCTTGTGCTTTGTATGGTCCGGAGTCTGAGCACGCGAGAGACGAATCACCTTGGAAGCCGCTACTGTACGGTACGTCAGTACTGTAAATTTTTGTAGGACGGGACTGGCACCAGCACCAGCACCAGCCAACAACACTGCACATCATTTTTGCCGAGTTCCACCGAACCACGCCAGCGGCCGCGTCTGGCACGGCATCACGGCAAGGAACAAGTGAGGAGAAAAACCAGAAGAACGGGGGAGACAAAGGAAAAGGGATCCCGACGAGGAAACAACCACTCCTCCTGACGACGTGGTCTGGAACTGGACGAGTTTAGTCTGATATTCACCCCGGGACCACCCTCGCCTCGCTGGTCGCCCATCAGATCGAAAGACGGTTCGGTCGACACAGCGCCGGAATAGGGGGCCACTGTCATTTTTGTGGGCACGTCTGAGGCTTGTTGCTTCACTGAGAAACGATCACCGTCATCGGAATTGCATCTGAGGGACAGATAACCGCATCAAAAGGTTGCGTCCTGGGAACCCCGGTCCATTCAACTCTCGACGACCTTAGGACGTGGAGAGTGCGCGTTGCGGGCGCGTCGGAGGAGTGAACCGCCGTCTCACGTCCAGCGTATATTCTCATTCAACGACCACAGCCCGCCAGCATCACGACTTTGGGCGGGGGCCGTATAACGTCGAATCCTCGATCATGGCGCCCTTGAGGCTCTGGGGGCTGGTGCTCCTCGGTCTCGGTGCTCTCGGTCATGCAGCCAGTGACGATGCCCAAGACTCACCAACCACCTCCTCGTCGCCGTCGTCAATTTCATCGTCCTCCTCTTCATCCGACTCATCCTCGTCAACCGATGGTGTTATTGTGCTCACCGGAACTCACACCTCGTCTGAGCCGGGACCGCCAACATCTATCATCAGCCTGACCACAACGCTCATCATCGGCGGCTCGACGAGTTCCGTAGGGAGTGACCTCCCGAGCGCGACTGATAATGCCACCGAGTCGTCCACGGCCGTCAGCACTGGAACTGTTACCTTCCTCACCGGCTCCATAACAACCACGACTACAGGGACAATAACCTTTACCGGCAACTTCTCCACCACCTCGGTGTCCCAGACCGTCCAACCACCACCCGCCGCCACCAACACGCAGCCCTGCAACAACTACGTCGAGCTGTGCCAGCGCAAGTACAGCAACATCACCCAGGTCGGCTGCCACAACTCCCCCTTCGTCAGAAAGGGCAACGCGGCCGCCAACCAGGCCCTGGACGTGACGGCGCAGCTGAACGACGGCGTGCGCTTCCTGCAGGCGCAGATGCAGTGGGCGGCCAACGACACGGTGCCGCACTTTTGCCACACGTCGTGCGACATCCTCGACGCCGGCCGCATCACGGACTGGCTGGGCAAGGTCCGGGACTGGGTGGCGGCGAACCGCTTCGAGGTCGTCACCATCCTGTTCGGCAACGGCAACTACAGCACCCCGGACCTGTACGTCCCCTACATCAACCAGACAGGCATCCTCGACTACGTCTACACGCCGCCCTTTGCGCCCATGAACATCTCGCAGTGGCCCACCCTGGCCGAGATGATCATCTACAACACCCGCGTCGTCATGTTCCTCGACTACATGGCGAACCAGACCGCGTACCCCTGGTGGATCGACGAGTTCACCAACGCGTGGGAGACGCCCTTCGACCCGACCAGCAAGGACTTCCCGTGCAGCATCCAGCGGCCCCCCGGCCTCAGCGTCGACGACGGCGAGAAGTTGCTGTACATCGCCAACCACAACCTCAACGTCGAGGTCTCGCTGCTCGGCACCTCCATCCTGATCCCGGACGTGTCCTACCTCAACATCACCAACAACGTGACCGGCTACGGCTCCCTCGGCCAGGCAGCCAACACCTGCACCATCGACTATGGCCGCCCGCCTAATGTTTTGAACGTGGATTACTACAACTTCGGTGGAGATTTCGACTCGGGCGCCGTCTTCGAGATCGCCGCCACGCTGAACAACGTCACCTACAAAGGTGGCTGCTGCGGCAAGGTGGAGACGAGTGGGAGCGCGCCTGGGGGCCCCGGCCCGCTGGTTTGGACGATCTTGATGCTTGGGATGTTTTTTATCGTTTAAACACCTTGAACCGGATGGAATTTTGGGGGTGGGCGGGGGTAATCGTGGTTGATGGCCGGGGAGTGAGCTTTGGTGTTTTCTGGTCCTTGACAGAACTGCTTTCCTAAGCGGCAAAAGGGAGAATCTGTCTGGTTGTTAATCGCTGTATAAAAGGCAGCGTGCATATTTACTGTGTGATTCACACATTGCAAGGCGTTCTGGTCGGAACTTGGTCCCGGGGTCTAGAGACCGCATTCATATAGAAAGCATGGCTAGCGCTATATTTTTGGATAGAGGAAGTCGGGACGCTGAATAATGGGTATGGGATATCCACACAGTGAGTCAGGCATTAACTTATCGCAAATGTATTTGGCCTTCAGGCTTTCTATCAGCAAGATGGACTGTCAAGGGCAGGGCAAGGATTCGACGATAAACCGCCCCCCCCCCCCCGCGGGGCGCCCAGCCTTCTGAGTAGTAGCTCGTACCCATGCCTCGACCCTCTTCAGGATTACCCGTCGTCCTACGAGGGCTTTGTTGTTTTCCGATCGAGCAAGGTTGCATCAGTCTCGACTCTCGAAAGGGTTCATGAACAGATCTCCACGCCTGATCTCCCCTTGATCCCTTGACCTCTTTGGCCGCTGCTCATCTTGGAGGCGTGAACTGTCTCCTCTGACATCTTCAAAATTGGAACTTCGGCTCTTCAAAAAATAGCCAAAATCCCCGTTCATGAGTGCTTCTGCACTCTTGTTGGTTTTGTTCGGGCTGATCGCATGACCTCTTGGTCTTACGCCGCTGCTCATCTTAGAGTGGTGAAATGCCTTCCACGGGGCTGGCCTGTATGTGGGGACTGTGTTCTTTAAATTGAGCTTCGTCCCTTCAGAATGGCCAAAGCCCTCGTTCATGAGTGGCTCTGTACTCTTGTTTGTTTCGCTCGACTTCCTCCGCTTCGGCTGCGGCTCGGCCTCGACGTCCCTCTGGCTCTCTGCTTGAGCGCGCAGCGTTCTCCGCTTCCGCGGGTGGTCGTTCTCGCCCTTGTCAGTCATCTCCTGATTCGGGCTGCTCCTGACTTTGCTCTGGGTCCCACCATCCTCGTCGACCTGGAGGGCGAGCTCCTCGTCCATTGCCCAGCCCCGGCGGACCACCTCTGCCGCCGTCTCCTGGTCTGGACGGTCCAGAGTCACAGCGCCGCTAAGTTTGCTCGTCTCGAAAAGTTTGTTAAGATCGGACCAATTCTCTCTCGATGTACCCTGCCCGTAGCTGTCATTACTACTCAATGTCCACAAGGAGATGTCTTCGACAAACATGGCCAGGTGCAGGTCAGTCTGGCTGCCGATATTGGGATTCTGATTGTCCGCAGCACTCGACCACGCCGTTGAGTCCCAGATGAACCAGACGGCCTTGCGCGGAGAGGCAATGTCGACGACGACGAAGGCGTTTAGTCCACGGTGCCATTCTCCCCAGTCCTCGCAGACTCTGCCTAGTGGCAAGACGAACCTGGGAAAACGAACACCTTCCTGCGTGTGCTTGGGATCAGGTGGGCCACCGCCATTTTGGTACCGGATCTCTCGGACCAAGCCCTGGCACTTGGCTTTTTGACCTCCGGGTGCCTCTTTGCTCATCGCGTTCGTGTCCTCCTCGAGGAGCCTTCCCATCTTCTCCTTGATGAGGTCGACCATGACTCTGGCAGCCTTCGTAATCTCATGAGCCATGCCATTGTACTGCTCACTGTTCGCCAGGATGAGATCGACGTCCTTCCATAGAGGTGTCACTGTGGTGTAGTGTCCCTCGAACATACTTTTCTGGATGGTGGAGATATCCATAGGGCGTTCGATCTCGCTCTTGTACTCGGACCAGCAGTCTGGCCACAGCGTCTCAACTGGGTCTTCAAAGTCCCGCGCGGCTTCCGTATCTTTGAGCTCCTCCAATCCTTTCAGTAGCTTCTGGATCTCGTCCTGTCCTAGGGGACGATCAGTGACAGTCGCACTGGCCAGCCTTCCAGAGATGGGAACCTTGGTGCTGATGGAGTCTGGCGACGAGCCTTGGCCCTGACCTTCGCTACCGAGTAGATCACCCATCGAGATAAAAAGCCTCACGCCGCCAAGGGGGATTGGAGGTAAGTTCATTAGATGGACTTTCTGATCCTGGCACTTGTCCATCTCGTCGAGCATCGAGGGATGAGGATCCGTCAGGAGCTGGTGCAAGACGGCTTCATCGGTCAAATCCAAGCTTTTCAGTTGTTTCAGAAGGGCAGAGTTGTCCAACGTGTTGTTTGGGTTCGAGTCCGAGTCCGCCGAGTTGTCATTTTTCGAAGCGCCCTCGACGCCCAGGACTTCCCCGCCATCAACAGCCTCCTCGTCGTTTGCGTCTCTGTGGTTGTCTTGGTGCACATCGCTTCTGGCTGGGCTACCTTGTGGTGTGATCTCCTCGCTTGAAGCGTCGCAGCTTTCTGTCGCCACTGATCCTTCAGAGTCGGACTCGGGGTCTACATCCGTCGACTCGTCAGGTGCAGGTCCGAAGTAATCGGTTTCTCGATAAGTAGAAACGCTAGTTTTGGCTCTTCTCGGTAAGATGGCGCGCTTGGCTGGACTGCGTTGCTCTGCGGTGCTCGGGGTACGGCGTTGGGCACGAGCCGATCTGTCCTCAAGATCACCATCATCATCCTGCTCGTCTTCACTGAGGGCCGGCCCACGGGTCCGGCCCCTGCGATGCTGAGGAGGGTGAGGTGGGGGTGATTGATGCTCGCTGTCTTGGTCCTGGTTGTCCCCCTCGTCATGCTTGCGCTGACAAGGGCGCTCGTGGTTTGCGGCTTCGTCACGCTCGGCGCGGTGGTCGAGGAGGTCGACCTCGACACCATTGCCGTTCTGAAGCTTCAGGCAGACCTTGGAGCCCTTGAGATCGAGTCCCACCTGTGGGGGGTTGGCCGATGAGGATGCCAGCAACTTGTTCAAGCACTCGAGAGGCATGAGAAATCTTCCCTCTCGGTGGATCACAACGGGTCCGAGTTCGCAACCTTTCACGGGCTTGTCGAAGAATCTGTACATGACGGGATGGTCAGGCGGGGAAGCTGGGATTCTCTTGACGTAGTCAAGCGACACGAACGCGTTGTCCTCCTCGTCTAGAACGAGGTCTGGAGGTGACCGCGCCTCCATTGTGAGTGTCAAGATGGCAAGTCGAAGCTTGAGAAGTGATATGTGAGAGTAAAAGATGGACCTAAGCTGCAGAAAGTTAGCTGGCGAATGACCAAAAGGTATTTCCCGGACAGAAATGGGAACGGACTCTCAGATGAATGATCGAAGGGGTAAGATCAGTACTAGTGCTGGCCTTGCATATAACACGGCAGATCAATGATGTGCGATGGGAATCGATCGTGAGGTCTCATAGATTCACCTTGGCTTCGATGAGGAAGGCTCTCAACTCATTCGTGACCTTCATTGCCTGGTAAACTGGAGCAGTAAGAAAGTTTGAGTTGAAGTAGAGGTGAGGAACTTTGGTGGTTGGCGCAGATTTTGGGAAAGGGCACCAGAGGTCAGCAACGCAAGAGAAACCTTTTTGTCAAGGAAGAGACGTTCTGCGGACCCGTCGTGTTCAAGAAACTGTAAACGCCAGTCGGGGGTCTATGTGAGATTTACCGTGTCGCGAAGACGTTAAAACGTGCTTCAAGGAGGCATCCCACCTCGTCCACTAGCTTTTGAAGAGCCCTGTGGCCATTGCGGAAGGCTGTTCATCATACCTGCCTGTGACATTTTCTCTGGAAGCTGGAAGAATAGGAACATGGAAACTAGGAACACAGGTCGTGCCCAAGTGTCTGGCGTTTCTGGCACATGGGCACCGGTCAAACGACGCAGATTCAATCACTATGCTAAATAAAATTCAAATTTATTTACCATGTTTTTGTTAAGAAAATTAAGATAGCAGTATAAATAGGTCCTCCTCAGCGTAAGTAGGCTGCCTGCTTCTCTCCTCCTCCCTCCTTCCTTCTCTTCCCCAGTGTGGGTTATGAAAAGGAACGAAACTTACTGGTGGTCAATTTGGAATCATCTAAGATACACACGGGTATGAGGCACTGTATAAAAAACGAGCATTCTTCATGTCATAATGACTACCGAGGTATCGTACAGTAATTGCTTGATAAGTCGATTTTCCATACCGGGATCCAGACAAAGCCTTGGTGGTCCTACTCTTGAATCCATTTCCCTTGTTCAACGTCGAGACCACGAGTTCCATACTCCAAGGAAGGCAGTCCAGTCAAGATATCCACTGCGTACACATGAGTCCCATGTTATGTCTATCTTGGGGGCTCAAAAGTGAACCGCAGCCATGGTGACACATCCAAGGTGTAGTGACCGAGCACACCCTATTTCCTGGCACGGAGTGCTCTCGTCGTCGTTTTCGTATCTTTGCGCCTCGGTGCTGGTGTCCAATCTACATCGCTGGCACTGACCCCGCCGACGTTTTGTTTGCGCCTCTTCGCTTCCGGGTGTGCGTCCCAGCCCCCTTTGATAACCCTGAATGCTTGGGTTTTGGATGCCTTCTTGAGAAGTATCTTGCCAACAGGTAGATCGATCCTTGTCTCTGGATACTCATCCATAAGCGTGTCTCTACGCGGGGCCTCGTGCACTTCTTGGTTCCTTCCCATCAGCCCGCTCCCACCGGTGTTGTCGAGCTTCCACAGGCCGATATTGTCCACGAGCATGACGAGGCGGGAAATTTGATGGTTCTGCGCGAAGAGCCAGATGGCCTTTCTGGGAGACGTGACATCCATGATGACATAGCAACTCTTTGGTCCGTTTACATGAAGAGTCCCCAACGGCAGAACATACCGGGGGCAAGGCCGCTGGGCGTCAGACCCATCCGAGATAGTAACCTCGCGAATCAAGCCGTTGAAGCTGGGCTCGGCGGTGTCGAGCGGTCCGACTGCCCATGACTCACCCATGAGACGGTAGATCTCCTGCACGGTGAGCCTGGCAGCTGCGGTGATTTCGTGCGCCTCGCCATGGAAACGCTCGGCATTCTCGTAGATGAGATCGATATGGCGCCTCAAGTGTCCCATCGTCCTATAAGACGACCTGAAGAGTTTCTTTTTAATTGTGAACATATCCATAGGTTCCTTGATGCGTCGTGCATAGTCTTGCCACAGGCTCGGCCACATTGCCCCTACGAGGGGCAAAAACTGTTTGCCATAACTTGTGTTCCCCACACGCTGCAGGACGTTCCCAATCTCGAACATCTGATACGGTGTGATGGGTCTGTCGAAGAGTTTGGGCTCGTTCAGGCTGACAAAACTGAGGTCCTGGCTTCGGGCGTACACGTTCTCGAAGATGCTGATCGAGCAGACTTGTCCATTTGACAGGGTGGCTAGGTGGACCAAACCATCTCGGGGACGCTGCAGCCTGTCAAGGACAGGAACGAAGCTACTGTCCAGGAGCTCAGTCAATGTGTTTCCGTTGGTGATCTGCAAGTTTTTGAGCTGCTGCACCAGAGCGTGGCTGCTTCGACGGGTGGCAACAATCGACAAATCTTCCGAATCTTCCGAATTTTCGCTCTCCGAGTCAAGTGGTGGTGAGCGCTGTGGAGTGACCACACCGAGGCGGGAGTTTTCGGCGCGGTCCAGAGACTGCAGATCGTTGGAGCCGTTGGTCTGCTCTTGCAGCCTCTTTGCGAGTCGAAGATTATGACGACTGGTACTGCCGGTGTGGTCTTGGTGCTCTTCTGCTCCGTCGATCTGTGGAGGGTTGTCATCCGGCGTCATGTCGTCGTGTCCAAGTATCACCTGCACATCATCCTCATCGTGACCATTCGTCTCTGGTAGAGCGACCTGTTCATCTTCTGTCCCCTCCAGTACTTGGTGATCGCGGACCTTGGCATCGAGGGGAACGTCTTCCCCGCCGGCATTCCGCAGCCGCAGGCCAATCTTCTGTGACCCGTCAGAGTCCCAAGTCGTGGTCAGGTCGACCCGCAGCGGGTTGATTGTAGAAGACCATAGCAGCACGTTCAAGACCTTGAGCGCCACAAAGTTTCGATGGTCGTGGACCATCATGAAACAACGGAGATTTGGAACCGTGTGTTCCTCCAGGAAGAATCTCTGACTAACGGGCTGGTCTGGTGGCATGGCTGGTATCTTTTCCATGTACTCCATGGACACGAAAATTTCACCATCGCTGTCGATGACGGCCAAATTCGAGGGCTGCTGCGCGGCCATGGTGGCATGTTGAAGAAAAGGTGAAAAGGGCGGAATGGTGAAAAAGCCACGCGTTGGTCTCTAACAGGGGATATTAGCGATGAGACGGAGAAGGACAACTGAGGGAGACTGACCAGTGACGTTGACCAAAGTGGTTCAGAGAGTCAACTGAAGACAGAAGTGACAGAGAATTTACATACCAAGTGTCGAGGTGCAAGGTCTGAATGTGGCACATCTTTCTTGGGAGAGCCCAATTATGAATCTGAGGGCAACGTGAGAGGCGCCGGAGACATGCAGACAGAAGAGATTTTTTGTGATGCTGGAAGAACGGAAAAAGAAAAAGAAATTTTCACCCCGCCATCAGCCCTGTATTCAAGGCTCGCGCGTAATGGAATATGAACAGCTTGTCTGGGACGATGCCAATGCAAGCTCTGATAGAGGCAGAAGTACTGTAGCAGGTCTGCCTTTCATGCCTGCTACGTGCGTCGAACAGGCCCGGCCACCGAGCCCTGTGCTCTGAGCCCTGTGCTCTGTACTGGTAGGTAGTGTCTGTATGATTGCTAATGGTATCGATGTTCAATGTTGTAGGAGGAAGAAAAGCTCGTCCTCTCCCTGAGTGCTGAGACGAGTGCTGAGACGCCCTGTTGTCATAGCTGAGGGGGCTGTCCATTGTACCTGCCTATATTTTCAACTTGTATTAAGCACGTATTGGAGCCCCAAAGGCTATCCGTGAATTTCAGCCAAAGTGAGTGATCAGAAGAGCACAAGTCTGAATGTTCTGCATGCTATTAGATCAGAGCTCGAAGAGAACATGGAACTCTGCATAGATTGAAAGAACAACTGCTCAGAGCTCTTGTGTGGGAGATGAGGTCTCATGCGGGGAAGCCTTAAACCTTTGCTGTCTCCTTCGGCCTTGAGCACGTCGCCAGCCAGCGAATGCCAAGATGCTCAGGTAGGATAATTTCTGCTTGTTTCCAGATTGAAGAATTCCCTTTTTTTCTTTTTCTCTCTCTTTCAAACCCCCTTCCCCTGGCCCAGTTGTCAAAATTAGCCCAGGCCTGCTGCCCCAAGCCTGGTACCAGATCGGTGAGCCACCTGGATAGCACCACCTACTTAAGCAGGCATCAAGGGATCTATCTTCATGACTCTCCCGTATCGATCATGGTATGCCCGCGGGCGCACATGGGAGCGCACCCATAGGCCAAACCTCGGATCCTCCCATATCATGCCAACAACAACCCGTGTGAAGTCGTCTCTCACTTTGCGCACTCCTTCTTGAAGATACCTGCCGACAGCGTCGACTTCAAGGCGCACCACGTCCTCCTGACACTCCCCGCCAGCGCGCCGCCTCCATCTGCACAGTCGCAACCGTCCTCGTCAGCACTCCCTTCATCATCAAAGTCAAAATCAGAGCCTCCCGTAAACACACCTCCTTCGAAGGCGCCGCATTGCTGTTGCCGCCGCGAATAGCACTCGGCCTTTCGCTCCCGTCGACTCCTCAATATCTCGCGCCCCAACAAGGGGAACGCAGCGAGAACATTCTCCCCGGACTTCGCCGAGACCTCCACGAAGTTTGCGCTGGAGGCGCCGGCCACGCCTGCAGGGCCGAAGAACTCGTCGGCGGCGCTGCGCCCCTCCAGCCAGGTGACCTCGCGCAGGGGGTGTGGGACATCGCTCTTGGCACCGAGGAGGAGGATGTGGTAAGGTCGCGTAAGCGTTGGCATCGTGACAACCTTCTGTGTCCACGAGCTGGACAAGGAGAAGACGTTGCGCTTCTTGGTGGGCGTGGTCGTCTTTGGAAAGTAGAGGGCCTCGTAGATGGTGCTTGCGAGCGATTTGAGGTAGGTCAGGGACGAGGGGTCCGTGACGTCGTAGACGAGCACCGCGGCTTCGGTGATGGCGAGGGCTTGGACGAGCTTCTCGGGCGGGGAGAGGTGGCCGGCGGGCAGCTCGAGGGCGTCGACGGTGTACGGCCTCGACTCGATGTTGATGGTGTGTCGGCAGCCGTGGGAGAAGCTCGAGGACGGGGGCTTGCTCGGGTCGGGAAAGACGCCGGTGCGAAACTGTTCTCTCGTGAGCCCATAGTCCAGGCAGACGAGATGATCGAGATCACATCATCAAGTGCTTGCCTTGGTAAGGAGACTCGTCTTGCCCACTCCTTGGTCTCCGATCACAAGCACTCGGAACTCGCCCGCGGGCTTGACCTTCTTGTCAGACATGTGGAAGCCATTGATCATCCAACTTGCTCGGTTGTCGTCTGGTGCTCTCTCGGCCATCTTGAGAACAAGTCTCAGGAAGCGAGCCTCCTCCTCGGAGAAGATCATGGAAGTCATCTTGTGGGTATGAAAAAGGGAAAATGCTGTGACGACTTCTGAGGAAAATACCGAGAAAGAGAGAAAAGCTGATGAACTATGAGATCCCAAGAAGTCCGGTGCAATCCTGCGGAAGGAAGCGAGCTGAGAGCTGCACCTATGAAGAAGACATTTGAAAGACAGTGTACGAAATTACTCAATTGATCATTGACAGACAATCAGATCAATGCTACATCCCTGAATGACGATATTGTTGTGCGGTGGAACCAGACGCTCAGAATGGTCAGCTTCTCTCTACGGCTGCTATTGTGGGCGGCAACAATGCGCGGTCGTACGTTGACGCACAGCAACTTTTCAACCGACACAGTTCCAGTAAGTTCCAAGTGTCTATTCAGTCACAGCTCCTACTCCATGATAATGGCAAAAGCTCCTGGTCTGACATCTGCAACAACGTACCGTGAGACGAGACTTCGGGTCACGGGCCGGCCTGCTCGAACGAGGTGAGTGAGGTCATGTCCGTTGAAGTACCGAACGTGACACGGCATCTCTCTGCGTCTTGTCGCTTTGGTTCTGGGTAGAGGCAGAAAACGCCCAAGGTAGGCAGGCAAGATTGATTGGGTTGCCTCGTGGTCCGACAGGTACGACAGGATAATTTAAGGGAGGACCTATGGGTGTTGACTGGTTCCTGGCTTCGGGAGCACTGCGTCGGCACCACGTTACGCTTCCGCCCGTACCTGTTGTTACACATGAACAGCTGAGGGTGGGGTGAGATTTGGTGTATATCAAGATGCTGGCCATGGCATTGAGCACTCATGGTCCATCGTATCTGCCTCAGGGTGCTGATGTGAGTCAACCGGACATAAGATTCGACGCGTGGCAATTTTTGAATGGTATATGATAGAATCCATGGATGCCAGATCTACATGGTGTCATCCCATGGGATACCTAGACGGAGATTCGGTCGCTGCAAACACAATTGACAGTTCATGTGACCAACCTCGACACGGATCCAGTACATGTATGTACCTATTGGTTTGGTTCCTCGTACTGAACTTTTTTTCAAATTTGTTGCCTGTGCCGAAATATTCTTACCTAAAAGGAGAAGGATGCCCGAGGTCTGAAATACGGTTTGCCAAGTCATTGAGCTTCGCACTGTCTGATTTGGAGCAGCTCTCTTGACTGCGTAAAGGCTCAACTTCAGCTCGATTTATACCCTGGGATAGTTCGCAATGAGGTCTTTTGCCCAATACAAACCCCGAAGGATTTCGACTTGGTCGTAACAACGCGCCGCCGTCACCCTGGATTGTTGTCCCGGGGGAAAGGGGGGGGGGGGTGGGCGATGTCTTTGGTGGGCAGTGCAAGCTGGCAAGTCTGACATGCCGTTCTTTCGAGTGCCACTGATTGCATCGACCAACGTTAGCCGTATGCTATCTCAAAGACCTACCTAGGTTTTCAAGGAGCAATATTTGGCCGAAGCTGACACGGCCAGGACAATATGTCCCCAGTTGGCAACTGGCATGCCTTGAACCTGAGTGTACCTAGGTATCTTGGCCATAAGTACTTAGGTTCTCCGAACGGCGCTTTTGTTCGTCCATATTCGGGCAATCCAAAGCAAATACCTAGGTATGCAATGAGATTGTGGCTTCTCACCTGGCTCCCAATGGCATCAGATGCACTGCAATGTGAGACTACCTACCTAGGTGGCCAATTGAAATACCATGCCTTTGACGAGAAAATTTAACGCTTCTTAGAGTGGAGCCTGCAAGTCATCAGTATCTGCCGCTGAGTGGGGTCGTATGCTCTATCATGAACCACGCTCTCGAGCCTTCAAACGCTCCGGATAAAGTTGATGCTCAGTCGTTTTGAAACACCGCTCTGTCGCCTTCATACCTCTTCCAAGGCTCTCACAGACTTATAAGCCTTGAGCTTGCTATTATTGAGATTTTTTTGTAGCCGCTGGCCAACAAGTCCATGGCTGGGGAAGAGACGACCCTTCTAACCTTCTATGGCATCTCCTCACCTTGGGCCTACTTCGGCGCCGAGAGGATGGTAGCCATCGCCAAGAAGCATGGCGCCAAGCTCATCCATCGCCCAATCCGTGTCATCCAGGCCAACGGAGGCATCCCACTTCGCACCCGGCCGGACAGCCGGCAACAATACCACGAAGTCGAGCTCAACCGCTGGCGCAAACACCTCGACATCCCCCTGAGCCTCAAGCCCAAGTACTACCCGTGCCGGGCCATCGAGCCGGCAGCACAGGCCGTCATCGCGATCCAGCGTGCCGGCTACGACGTGTCGCGGTTCTCGTTTGCGGTCCAGCGGGCGCTGTGGGCGGAGGATCGGGACATCGCCGATGTGGCCACACTCCGGGAGATTGCGGCGGCGACACTGGGCCGCGGGGCCGCGGAGCTGGTGCTTGCGCAGCAAACCCCGGAAGTCGTGGCAGAGTGGAATGGAAACCTAGACGAGGCTGGGCGTAGGGGAATCTTCGGGACACCGACGTATGTGGTGGACGACGAGCTTTTTTGGGGACAAGATCGTCTGGAGTTCGTGGACCGCGCCTTGCATACTGCTTCAGGGAAATGCGAGAAATGATGAAGCACTGCGTACCAGATGATGCATGCGCTACTTGTAGGTAATTACAGGGAGTGTGTGTCCCCCCGATAGGTAGTCCAGTGTTATCACGCTTACAAACACCAAATGGAAAGGAAACGTGGATACTGATCCTTCAGGTCTTTGCACACTCTTGAGGTTACAGTGGCCACTCACTCAACTTTCCAAGGGTGACTTGGTGGTCTCAGCGGGGATTGGAATTTCCACTTGTAAGTTTCTGAGCTATTAACGTCCGTCTGGCACCTGCATGAACATTCAAAGTGAAAAAGAGGGCGAATTCACTGAAGTAGGCACTCCAAGCCTTGCGCACCTTCTCCTCCCCATGGCACATGAGTGATCAGCACTTTCCGCATGCCATTCTCATCTGTTTGGGGTTGTTTTTCTTCCGAGTCAGAATCCAGCTGGAAACGTCAGACCTCTTTGCCAGTCTTCTGTCACTACTGTTTTTACCCACCTTCACACGTACCGCACACATCTTCAACTCAATCCATTGTTGTATCCGCAGTACTTTCTTGGCAGCATTCCTCGTGAATGTACCTACTTCATTCAACAATCGTGCGAGCTGTCCTTCGTCTTTGGACCCCTGGGTACTAATAGTGAATCGGCCTACCTTGCACTTCCCCCTCAGCATTTCGGCTTGAGATGTCTGATTGGTACGATGACATCCTCCAGTGCCTCGAGACGTTTCAAAGCGCCAAGGCAATTGGGGACGACGACATGTATGGGCAGGCTTTGCGAGCTCTGACCACAATGACCCAGTCGCCGCACGAAGTCTTCAACAGGTATCCTGTCGAGACGCACAACGAGCTCTGGGATGCATTCTATCTCAGCGGAACCCACAGCCTATGGGACCGCAGACTGCCAAGTCCCGCGCTCTTTGAAGCGATAAACCGTTTTTATGGACTCCTCTCAGGCACGTCGCCGAGCCATGCACCCCTCAAAGGCTGGATTGGCCATGGGTTTGGAATGGAAACGACCTTGACAGGCATGTCGCAATCGAAGACGAAAAGAGTTCTCGTCCCCGGATGTGGTATTGGTCACGACGCCATACAACTCGCACAGATCTTCGGCTACCATGTGGTCGGGCTAGATATATCGGAAGAAGCCCTGAATCTTGCCAAGAAGCAAGAGGAGAGTCTGGAATGCCTCTTCTATGGGGAACGCCTAGCCGCAAACCGTGCAGAGGACGTATGGCTGCGAAAGGCCATGGAGGGTCTGCATCACAAAGGCCCTGTGGAAGAGGGCAGTGTCACATGGGTCTTGGGCGACTTCTTCTCCGATGAGTGGCTCAAACCGTTGAGCTTTGAAAGCTTCGATCTCATATTCGATTACCAGGTGAGTCCAAAGGCGGAATGATAGGTTTCGTCCGGGACAAATGTCCGCAACATCCAGAGACACGCTGATTCAGGCCACGACGGCACGAGGTCGTTGGACATAATACTGATGAGGTTGTAGTTCTTTTCTATGATTCACCCATCGAGACGCGCTGGCTGGGCCCAAAGAGTCTGTGAACTCCTCACCAGGCCCAGCGGAAGACTCGTATGTCTTGAACACCCGACGAAGAAGAGGCCAGAGGCCCAACAAGGGCCGCCATGGTGTGCTTCATTCTGGCACTACCAGCTTCATCTTTCGTACCCTGGGAACGACAAGGTCGTCAATTACAAAACAAAAGTCTTTGATGTCCAGGCATCGACAACTGATTCAGGTAGATCAGGACTGGCTCTATTGGCACGTTCGGTTCCGGACAATACACACCCGGGCGCCAGCAAAGAGGATGGCAATCTCGGCCGGGAATGGCTTTCGATCTGGGGCCCGGGGCTGGGTGGCGAGAGACGAGTGTTGCCTTCGAATGAAACAGGCATTGTGGCTGGCGAGAGGACACAAGAGGCCATGCAAGCACAAATTGAAGGACTCAATGTTCAAGCAAGCAGGATGTCAAGGTCGCCGGACAAGAGATCACGGTCACCAAGGAAGAGAGAAAGGCATCCGATCGAGACCGAAACACAACATGTGAGCTCACCCAAAAATGCTCAAGTTGATGAGGAGGCCATACTGAGCCAGGATGGCACGCAGGATGGAAAGGAGGTCAAAAGAATATGCTTGAAACCGACCCTCATAAACTACGAGGAGGATGACATCTATAGTGCGGACGGCTGAGGAATTGGTGTCTTCCGTGGGCAGAGGACCTCGGGACTCGTGGGTAAGGAGATGGTGATTCTTGCTTTTGGAGACTCCTCAGAGTAAGGCAACAAGCTGTGAACATTCCTACACGGGCCGAAGTCAACTCCACAGAGGTTAGATTCGAGGGTTTGCATGGATTGTGAAGCAACGTATCGATACTACTCCCAGGCGTAGAACTCAGTGATCCTGCAGGAGACCATCATCGTAACTCGGTGGGACATGGACACCGAAAGCATCTACCTACTTCAGTATGCAGTGGTTTAGATGTCATATCTCGGATGACACCAGGTGGCGATGTCTGTGCCCAAGATCGCACTTTCGCTTGCCGATGATAGCAACCTTGGAGGTTCTCTGTTAGGCTCACATGAAGACCTCTGTCTGAAGGAGCAAAGTGATGGCCCTTCAAGTCTGGCGTATTACCTTTGCTGCGAATGATCATAGTCACAATGTTCATGTATCTCGCCTTCAGAGTTGTGACGTATTTCTTGTATTTTGTATCTGTTGATACAATGATACAAATCGATACAGTATTTGATACAAATACAAATGTTGTATCAGATTGTATTTATCAAATACTGTATCAAGAGGAACGAGATATTCGGCAGAAATTGGAGGAAAACGGGCAGGCGTTTCTCAGCATATGCCAATGCGGCTTCAGGCAGTACACGGGCCCAAACCTCTGTGAGTCAGAAGATGTCGACCGTCAAGTCATCGTGATTTTCCAGGCACCACTATCGGAATCATAAGAGATTGCCACAGCCTGGAATCATAAGATCGAATTGGGCCTTCGAGGACCTCCAAAGATGAAGCATGCCGAAGTGCTTATGGCCTCGGCTGGCAGATGCACTAAGATCGGCTGCTGTGAAAACGACTGCCTCTTCAACGATGGCCCTATTGATACGCGTGCGATGGAGGATTTCCTGTCTGACAAACAAACCGAATCTGACAAAAGATGTTCGATACCTGAGTGATGATCCAGGGAGCATCGCAAAAGAAGATCTCATTCTGCTGCCCTGCCGGCTGTTTGCTTTCGTTTTGAGAGACCGGAAGTGGGGTAAGTCCGATGTGTAATCCCTTGTTGGTTCTAAGCATAATATATCATGGTTCGTTGCTGACCTGTTCCGGTTGAACGCATGGTTGACATAAACCACGTTGACATTGGCCAGGTTCCCAAGCAGGGCGGGTGAAAGCCACTTGTTTTGCCCAAAGAGCACAAGGACGTCGTGTATTCCTTGGTGCAAGGACATTTTCGAAGCCGAAAACGCAAAGGTGTAAATGAGTATCTACAGATAAATCTGGTACGGGGAAAGGGTAACTTTGCTGATGTTTCTATAATCACATCCGCTTGCATGACGGGAAAGTCGTGGCTGATAGGTGCCAAAGCAAGGGCTTGATCACCCTTCTTCATAGCGCACCAGGTGTTGGGAAGACATCGACATCAGGTAAGACATTCGTCTCCGACGTTGCTGGTACTAAGTAGGTAGTTGCGAAGTACTGATGTTCCCTTCCCATGCCCAGAGTGTGTGGCCGAGTTGTGCTGAGCGACCCCCCTACCCGATCACTTGCGGTGATCTGGGCATCACGGCCGAAGATGTTGAGTCTCGTCTCAAGCGTATCTTCGTTCAAGCCCAGAAGTGGAGTTGCGTCCTTCTACTGGATGAGGTCAGATGAGTTTCTACTCACGACTTGTCGAACGTCGTCGTGCACTGACATGCACCAAGGCCGACGTATCCCTGAGTTAAAAGGGAGAACAACGTCAAACACAACAGCCTGGTCTCGGGTAAGATGATCCTGCGAGGCGACGTGCGCAATGGCTGACTCTTACTGTGCTCTCAGTCTTCCTCCGGGTCATGGAGTATCACCAAGGCATTCTGTTTCTGACGACCAACCGCGTCGGCAAGATTGATGAAGCTTTCAAATCTCGTGTCCACATGAGTCTAGACTATCCGCCGCTTGGAAAGAATTCCCCCCTGGGAATCTTCAGAATGAACCTCGACAGGACACAGCAACGAAAGTGTAACTCTATGCATGTCAGACATGAAGACATCCTCGAGTTCGCCAGGAAGCACTACAAGCATAACAAGACCAAAGCCACTAAGACCGGCAATGCTGACGGTACCAAGAATGGCAAGGCCGTCAAGTCCAAGGTAACAGTCACTGAAGCAGTCGATGCCGCCAAGAAGGAAAAGGCCGCCCCCGCCAAGTCAACCAAGTCCCAGCGTTCTGCAGAGCAGATGATGGCGGATCTAAAGCGGATCCAGGCCGAGAAGGCTACAAAGGCATCCAGGGAAGAGGAGAACCTGCGCCAAGTGAGAAACTGGGTCGCCCAGTTGGAAATTAAAAGTCAGAGTTGTGAGGACCAGGGTGAGGAAGAGACTACAGAGGAGCAGCAGGGAGACGAGGACGACGATGAGAATGACGAAGACGACGAGGATGAGGAGGAAGACGTCGAGGAGGGCAAGGAGAACAAGGAGAACAGACGCAATCGGGAGGCAGCTGCGCAGAAACTATTGCAGGGTTTTGAGGCCTTCTTGCGTACCCTATGATAAAAAAAACATCTCAAGGTCATTAAGACGCAAATTCTAGGCCAATATTGAGAAAACAGCACAAGCACACTAGGCACTGGAAATCTGTAAATACAGGGCCCATTTACTCGAGTAAACGACGCCAAAAAATTCCGTTTTACTCGAGTAAACTTAGGGCTGTGAAGCCGCACGAAAACCATCACGGCCGATAGTCAGGTTGTGTAGTGTAGTGGTTATCACTCCGGATTTTGAAGTTGTATCAAAACTGTTCCGGCAACTGCGGTTCGAATCCGCGCACGACCTCATGTCCTCATTTTTGCCATCATGTATCGTGTGCTTCTGTTTTTGGAGTTTTGTCAGTTTTGGAAAGAATTTGGCAGTTCCCGTATTGCTCCCGCTGCAACTATGGTGTACCGAACCACCAGGGTCTATGCTATAACCCTGACAAACTTGTGTGGGGCCGCATTCTCGGCTTTCCGTTCTCCATTGCGGAGCATGTGAAATGTCCCCCGCCTCCCAAGTTTACTTTGTCTCTTGCGTGAATGGTCTCGACAGTCTGGATCACCAGGGCGTACGTAGGTAACTCGAGCTGTCGAACCCGGGTTGACAATCCAATCTCGCAGGAGCCGTTTTCTGACCTAAGTCACAACAGCCGGCGCGGGGGCGCGGGCCTCTCACGGCACTTGCATCATCTGCTTGCTTCCAGACGTCAACCGCACTATATCTAGGCCCATATCATCGCAGACAGGAGCGCTCCAGTCCATCTCCAAAAAGAAATCACCTTGGCAAGACGACAGTGGTGCTCATGATGAAGAGAGATTCGTCATCATGACTTCAGGAGACTCGAGAAGCGCACTCCACGTTCCACAGTTGGGATGGGCTGGCAGAGACGCCCTCATCCCACGCGAGAGCCCGGCTCTTCCTCAACGGCATCCTAACCCCCCCGCAAGGTCACATCTCCATACCATGGGATGTGCGTACGGTGTGCTCGTGGGCCAGGCACCACGCATGCCAGGCAACGGTGATACCTTCCTCATCCGCATAGAAGCTGCGGGAAGCCCTCGCATGGAGAACACGCGTTCAGGGATCAGCGTTGCTTTTCCCTTGACCGTTGTCGATCCTCTCAATGAAAGAGACTCGCTATGTGGTGTATGTATAATGTCGATGCCTAGTAGGCCTGCAGGCCTGGCTGGGTTACACATGTTAGGTATCCGGGAAAAAGAAAGAAAAAGAAAGTTTGACGCTACAGGGAACTTTTGACTCGGACTTGCATTCCGATCCCAGAGGATTGGATAGTTTCGTGGGATGCTGCTGTTCCAGGCTTGGGGTCCTCGGCTGCGCGCGTAACCCCCGACGTCGAGAGCAGGGCGGCATGTCGACAATGTCGCTGTCTAATTTGCTCGGTGAAAGAAAGTTTATCAACGGGCAGCAGCAGAATGCAACCGGGGTCTGTCCGCCCGTCCGTCCTGTCGAGTCTGGGATATTAGATGGATTTTCCCCCTCCTATGGGTGGTGTTCCGGATTGTCGGTGAGCAGTCTGTCACCCATCAGGATTCAAGCAAAAGGGCTGTTACAACCACGCAGAAATGCTCGATTCCTTGTTAGTGCATCCCCCCCCCTCCCCTATTTTGGGAAATGACTCCAGCTTGCCATGGCGTGACAAGACCCCGCGTGGGATTCTGGCCCTTGATGCATGATATCTTCCCCCCCGCCCCCCCGGTCAACGACATCCAGAAAGCCGTACCCAGATCTGATATCCGTCGGGACTGGAGTCAATACCTTAACGAACCAAGCGATACCGAGCGGTTGGTAAGGACAGGGCTAGGAGCCCAAAGACAAGACTGGAGGCAAGGAAGACTTTGAACAAGCGAGAGTGTAACCAAGGAAACCAATTCACACTCCCAAGAATGCTACTCTGTCGAAAGTAAGAGCCTCCCCAAGCGCGCAAATGGGGCGGGCCGAGAGCTAATGAGCACACCGGTGGTGAGAACGCTCTTGGGGCGTCTAGAAATTCTCTCAGATCAAGAAAAGGATTAGACCGAGTCCTCACGGGGGGGGGGGCTTTGTTGACTTTACAAAGATTGCGCTCTTGCACGTGTGACAGTACCAGAATACCCCAGCGGGTGAGCTCTAGAATGACATAGCTGCTCCCTGCCCTGCCCAGCGCAGCCACGTTCCAGACTCCTGGGAACCTCGACCCAGGCGTCCGGTATGGCGACCTGAACTAGCGACCACCTCGAGATGAAAAGGGCGCACACACTCAACCACACGCCCGTCCGCGTCTCTAATCTGGAAAAGTGTTTGCCTAGGCAGCTAGGACAGCCTCGGCGACTAGCTCAAGCCTTGCGGTCTCTTGACAGCCACCGTATTGTACAGCAGGTAGGTAGATTATCTCCGCAAAAGCAAAAAGAAAGAAGAAAAAAGAAAAGGAACAGAGCAGGACGCAATCATCACCTACCCAGGCAGGGTAAGCGCATCTTCGATCGGTTCATGCAAGAGGCGCCACGGCAGAGACCTTTTCGAGCAAAGCACGCCCTGCACGCCCTGCACGCCTGGGAGCCAAGCCCTTCACCATGTGCTGTGGGCGCGGGAGCCATGCAAGGCCGGGGACCCGTGCCAGAGGTTGCGTCGCTAGTGCTGATCGATTGGTTGATTGGTTGATTCGCGGTCCCATACTACATGGCATGTAATAACGTCGTGGGTTTATAGATCGCGGGCCGTCTCACGCAGTTCTGTGGAGTGCCGCCAGTTTCGGGTTGGGGGGAGGAGGAGGGCGATCCTGGACCGCACCGTAGTCTTTTGCTGTGTCCGAAATAGACGCCGGTGGTTCGATGCAACGTTGAGGGCTAGTTTTTTTCTGGGAGCCGAGAATGGGCATGCTGAGTCTCGGAGGGTCGCAACGAACTCCTCCAGGGCTCATCAGATTCATCAAGGAATCTGTCGACGAAGCGGCGCGTTGTGCTTCACTAGGGGCCTGTTACTCGGTGGCCTCAAAGCCACCTTGCAAATTCGCAAGACCTAGACAGAACGAGTATCTCAGACCGAACAAAAAACACATGACGGAGGCTTTGCCAAGGCCACCTGCTTCCCCAGAAGTCAGATCGATCAGGCCCGTGCCGCGACAGCCGCGACCAAGCCACCGCGCGACGCTCAGATCGCATTGCGCGAAGGGCTCCACAAGAGCTTTAGGGCCGTAGTCGAGGGTAGACAACCTGTTGCCTCGCAGGTAAGACCATAGGCGAGCATTGTCCACACTTTCAGTGGCTGGAGATTAGCGTTGGTGTGGTATGAAGTGGACCTCACGGCGCTCATCTGTGTGTTGAGGTCGAGCGCTGTGGTGCGCGCATGTGGCATCAGTTGAGTCCGATATACGAGATATTCGGGTCTGTATGCTCACCTCTGTTTCATGCCCGAGCTCCGGACCGTACCATCAGTTCGAGCCGCGCCCTCGACCAGTAGAGGGCCGCTGTCACATTACGTCTTATGACCGGAGTGCCGTGCTCCAGCTGTCTAGCTGCTGCGTACCCAACGGCACGGCGTTGCTGGAACACTGTGCTCCGTGCGTGTCTGCGTGTGTCTTCGTATGGACGAGTACAATAGCGCCAATGGGTCGGTCAGGTTGGGAACAAAAGTATTGAATTGTTGGTAAGACCGTCTAATGAGTATCGCCTTCGGAAAATGCCAAATTTCACTAGGATGGGCAGCCGCGACGGCGACTCGCGCTAGCCTCACCGACTTCAACGTGCTCCGAGCCTCGAGCTCGTCGCAGGGCGGTTCGCTCCACTCCGTACTCTTTGCCCTCACTGGGCGGAAGCCGTTGGACAAAACTGAGGCACCCGGTACGGCTCCCTGCTTCGAGTACACCTGCTGTACCGTCTTGCTCTGGGTCTGCCCTCTTCTCAGAAATATGAATCATCATTCGCGGTCGCCCCAGCTGCCAGGCGCCAACAGACCTTGGCTCTTCAAGGAGTCGCCTCTTCACCGTGCGCGCACAAATGGTATGATGGGAGTCTCGCCGCCACACGACTCCGTAAATAATCAATAGCCCTTCCTTTTCCGTAATCTCCATACTGACACCCAAGGTATAATCCACTGTCTGCCCTGGGTTGAGTAGAGACCGGACCCCCACACCTGACGCCCCATCAATGACCCAATCCCTTAATTTTTTTGTATTCGCACGCCGTTCGCCTGGTCGAGAAATCATGGCACCCGGATGAAATATGTATTTTCCAAAAGCACGGTAGATGCCTGGCAGATGGGCACCCGCGTGCTCAGTGCCGAACGAAATCGTGTTGAAATTGACGTGTGGAGACCTTCAGAAGATGGACGCTGTCGCATTTGTGGTATCTTGGCATGGCTTCTTGAGCCTCGCGCCCCTCGTGCCCTGCATGTTCTCGCGTCTTGAACCGTGTGTGTATGACACGATCTCGAAAACGGAGCATCAAAGAAGAAGAAGAAAAAGTGCTGGCGGCTGGAGAAGAGTGAGGTGCTCATAATATCACACACTTCTTGTCCTTTCCCCTCCTGTAGCGGCCGCTTTCGGCCATGGTGTCCCGACGTCCTGCAGCGGCGCCGTTGGCTGATCTGGAGGGGCCCGAGCCGTAGGAGCCGGCGTTCTGTCGTCTTATTATCCTGACGACGTCGAAGAAGGCCTTTTCCACATTGATGCAGTTCTTGGCCGAGGCCTCGACGAATTCGCAGCCGAGCTCACGAGCCAGGGCGTGGCCCTCCTGCGTCGACACCTCACGCTCGGTGACTCGATCGCTCTTGTTACCGACGAGCATGATGGGTACGTTCACTTGGCCACCAGCGGCAGCGGCGATGGGCGAGCCAGGATAGGATGGGGAACCGCCGGTGGATTCCTTGACCCTTTGAATCTGGTGGTGGAATCTCTTGATGCGCGAAAAAGACGATCGAGAGGAGATGCTGTACACCAGGACGAAGCCCTCGCCATCTCGAATCCACTGGTCCCGCAAGGCGGTGTATTCTTCCTGGCCGGCCGTGTCGAGAACCTCGAGCATGCACGCTTGGCCGTCAATGACTACTTGTTTGCGGTAGGAATCTTCGATCGTGGGGTCGTACTGGAGCGCGAAAGGTCAGATGGGCTGGGTTCAACGGATGGCCAAGGCCAAGACATGCGGGGGAATCGATCGGTTGGAAATTTGAGGGCGAGGTCAGGAGGGACTTGGGGTTGGTGGAGGAGCTCCAGTGAGGTCTGCTGGCAGTCGCCATCTGATAAGGAGAGAGTGAAAAGGCGCAGGTGATGCAGAGATGGAAAGCAAAGCTATGACGGGTCAGGAGGGGCAGAGCAGCTGTGGCGGACTTACAGTCTCTATGAAGTGCTGCAGGCACAATTGAATGGTGAGAGCAGTCTTGCCCACACCACCGTCGCCCAACACCACAATCTTGTGTGGTGTTGTGAACCTTGACGCCATCTTGAGGATTAGGGATCAAAAGGTAGAGGTAGGGGTGTGTGTGTGTGTGTGTGTGTCTGTGTGTGTGTGTGTGTGTGTAGGTGAGGGTGGAGGGGACGTTGCAGGCTAGGTCCAGCCGTGGGAAGAAACAGATGGTGCCGGCTCGGGCGAGCGACCGCAGTGCAAGCAGTCGAGTCGGTGCAAGACTTGGGCGCAGGAGCAATGCGGAAGGATTGATTGAAGGCCAGAGGCTGGCGATAGAGGCAGGAATCGGCTCGACAGTCCCAGTCCTGTTGCAGGATGGTTGGAAGGTCGTACGGGATCGTGCCCGGGTTCCAGACAATGACTTGTGCTTGTGGTGTCGTAGCTGGTGATAAGCCTGGTCGGGACGTGACAAGTGTGACTGCGATTGAATGTGGGGTTGGATAGTCACCGTCGCCGTCGCCGTCAGTGTCCCTGTTGGTCTAGAGTTGAGAAGGGATGGATTGAGGAAGTCGACGTTGATGGCGGGAGGTGAAGGCGCAGACCAGACTTTAGGGGAGGGAGAGGTGGAAGCGGAGGTAAATGTGGTTGGTGGTGAGGTCGAGGTAGGTCAGGTCAAGTAAGTTGGAAGTCGGAGGGTGGGTGAAGTATGGCAATGCGCAGTGTGCAGTGTGCGGTGCGGTGCAGTGCAGTGCAGTGCAGTGCAGCAGTAGCAGTAGCAGTGCAGTAGCAGTGGGTACGGTAGCGAGGACACGGGCCAGGCTTGCTTGACCTCGGACTTTGGACCTGGGTGCTGGGTGCTGCTTGGTACTTAGATTTAGGCGAGCAAAATGCGGACATGCACCACAGCAGAAGCAGCAAGAGGAGGAGGATGCAGGAAGAAGAAGAAGCAGTAGGCGGCCCAGCCCAGTGCGTACTGGACAGTGCAACTAACAGTAGGTTCTTGTTAGTGCGGTGAAGCAGTGAGCAACGTTAGTGAGCCTGTGCAGCTCTGTAGTGGATGCTAGGTCCCCAGTCAAGCCCCCGACTGCCCGTCCAGAGCAATCAACTGACAATGGAGCAGCACAGAAGGCGGATGTTGCTGTCAGAAAGATGCACGTGGGAAAAGATCAACATTAATTAAACAGTGGACTATACGAAGTAGGAAAAGATGAAAAGTTAAAGGCAATGACCGATCTGAGTTGGGCCAGTCCAGGCTCTCTTTTTGAATATTGAGTTTCTTGCTGACTTCATTTTGCAGGACCACAGCATTAACGCCATAATACCAGTACTTTAGACAGACAAAGCTGGAAGCAGTCTCGAGCCAGCGCGAGCGGACAAGGCACCCTATGGTACCATAGTACCATACTACAAAAAGTACAGAGCATTGAAGACCGAGGACAGAGTGCGAAAGCCCTTGAGCGCTGCTAGAGCCTCGGCCTGTTCCTACCCAGGGCTGTCCGATCACACACGTGCAATCGGCGGGTAACTCAATCTATATAGCATGTACAATGCTGCTCAGCGTACTGTATAGCAGACACCCTGTCCATATCCCAAGTACTTGTACAATGCATACATATCTGATTGAGATTTAAGGTCCTAAACTTCTCCTCTGTGACAATGATATACCATTGACTGGCGTTTAGAATTGTTCCAGGTCCAAGGATATATGATTTATAATGCCCTTCTCACCTTACCCTCTACGATAGCGCTACTACCTACGTACTGTGACCACTGACAGTCTTGATTAGGGAGTTGTATGCACACAGTAGACCGCACCGTCTCACCCGTCGACGCTTTTGCTCTTGGATCCTTGACCTGGCATGCAAAGCACCCACACACAAGCACACACATCCCCCCGTCCCTATGCCTACTAGTACCTGTCGCCTGGCTGAACTGCCTTAGAATTACTCTTCTGCAGACAGGTCCAAGTTTGCAATATCGGATGAGTCCGTTTTCCTACTCAATCATTACTTCTTTCTGGCTACCACAATCTCAAATACCATGGGCGTGATATTACCACACGAGGGCCAATGCCCAGACTCGTCTCGCCCCAAAACCGACACCGAGATAATCCATCACAAATGACCGGCGCGCCTCGCTGCCTTCTCTATGGGGGACGGGGGAGGGGATGGTGTCGAGGCGAGATATCGGCCCAATTTGAAAAGGTCTGACTTTGGACTGTCAAACGTGGCAGAATCTGCTTGCGCTCAACATCGTATTGGATCATCGAGGCGAGCCCAGCCCCACGCGGCACCCCGGCTGAGCCGCTTTCACAGCTTAGGCGAGCTGTTCCGTTATTGAGGCCCACGACCATGTGCCCAACCTGCCGCCCGCCCTTCAACGTCCTCCAGGGATCGCCGTATGGAGCCTCTCGTCGAGTGCCACTGCCACTGCTACTGACACGTTCCTTGCATGGCTGGCATGTTTGACATGGCACTTCGATTCAAGTCATGATCCGCCGGGTTGGGAATGGCAACGCTTGTCGTTGAATGGCCGCCTGGCCGTGCGCACCCAATCTTGTCCGGGGCGAGCCATACCTAGCACGGTACCTACCTGCTTGAGTTGCTGCCAGGTGGTGATGATAATAAGCCTCATCAGCCTCGCGGAATTGCCCCCCCTTGTTGCGACAAGGGAACTGCCAGAGACCGCGTGTGCTGGACCCTGGGGATCCCAAGCGGGGCGCATTGAAATGCACACAAACAGAGAGTCAGGTCGGGACGGCCCAACAGGGTCGAAACACCAAGCATCCAGACGACAGTGTGACCTCAGCTTCTACTGTGCGCCCGGGAAAAAGGCCTGGAGGGGAGGAGCTTGGATCACCACGCTCCCGCGCGCGCGCAACTGGGAAAAGGGGGCTTCCGGGCAGCTGGCCGCACGGTGGTCCCTGTCACCCCTTCGCCCTCTTTCTCTCCTCTCATGGTAGCGACGCAGTGCCTTGCATCGAAACGCGCCTCCGGATGATGTCTGCGCCGCATGGACCATCTGTTGATAGCGGGGGAGAACCGGGAACCTGGGCCCGGTTGATGGGGGCCTGCCATTTTATCTTTTTTAGCCAAAGTCGTGTGCTGATTTCCACGCGAGGCGCATTATCTTAATTCTCTGTCGCCCATCACCCTATGAGATCGGGAATCTCGCCTTCTAGAACACCGTCTGGGCGCCTCCTCCAACAGCTGTCAACTCGCAGCTTATTCTGGCGGAGGTGTGTACGGATTGGGCAGTCTGGTCCGGAGCCCGACAGGTTGAAGCCAAGAATATAGGAGAGGGCATTTTCCTGCTTGTGATATGAGACCTGGCACCCTGGCACACTCACAGAAGGCGCATGGACCATGCTGGAGCCGGATCTGTCTTCCAAGGTCCCTCCCACGTGGCAGAGGGGCTCTCCGGCCGACCATCCCCAGCGCAGCACAGGTGCTCATCTCAGGATGCTGTGCCGTATCGATATCGATGCGATGCCCATACTTACATAGTAGTACTGTAGTGTTTTACACGTCACACTGAAAGACCACATCGAAAGATCTTTCGACCCAGCAACACCCCGAACGTGACCCAGCCATGAAGGTGTTTGCCCAAACCTAACGATATCGGGCGTCCCCCATTGGCGGTTTGGGGAATGTCCCGATGTGTTCGTTCGCCCTTCCTGCGCGGGCCGCCCTGCCTGGATCACCCTTGGTGTCCCCGGCCCGGCTCCGCGTACCCCACCATCCTGCAGGTGGTGCGTGATATCAAACGAACGTCGATAATAACACAGCCTGCCAAGTTCCGACACGACCGCAAACGTTCCATGATTAGCCAGACTAATCGATCCAACCGTGCTTTTGAATGGATGACACTACTAGAGATGCGAGATGTCGACCATGCCTTTCGTGCGCCTAAATCTGAGGTGGTCTTTTCCCTGTCAAGCTAGGCGCGAGGCTCCGATCCCTGCAGCGGCACACAGAAGCCGAAAATATGTCAGAAGGGCATCTGTCTACGAAAATCCACCTGGTGCAAATCTTGGAGCCAGCCATCTCTAATCGGATCGAGAATTGACTGCCTATGACGACTCTCTATCTGCGACGCATATCTCGTGCTGACGGGAAGTCGTTCCAGCCGATAAGGCTGGGCGCGAGGCTGCAAAAAAAAAAAAAAAAAAAAAAAAAAAAAAAAAAAAAAAAAAAAAAAAAAAAAAAAACTCACATAGAATGCACTGTGTCTGGGCAAAATCTTGACAAGACGAGGCTGACCAGTCAGGTCTCCTCACTTAGCAAGAAGAGCCCGCTGTACGCCCCAGACTCGACGAGAAACCTTATTCTCCCTGCGACGCCACCCGTCACTCTGTCGCGCAAGCTTGCCGTTGCACCGTCACACTCGGCAGAGGACAGAATTGTTGAGCTCATCTGTCAACGATCTGGCTCCGATTCTGAGCTGCCGACCGGATCATCTGATCATCTCGCTATGCGGCTGTCAAGGGGACCACAATCTCGGCAGGACAATTTCAGTCTTCCTTTCGGCCACGATCGTATCCTGGCGGGGACCCCGAGCTGCTTTTTTTTTCTTTCTTTGGCTGTCAACTCAGCTCGCTTCGCTCTCCGCCGCCGCCGTTCTGTTACATTCGAACTTGCTTCCAGTCTCCGCCTGATCGTCACGGGCTGTGATGGTGTCGCATCTGGTGCCCGCTGTTGAAAGCTGATCTCCCTCGGGGACCTACGAATAGCAGACGATCTGGAGAGCCTCGGATGGACTGTCCCCAGTCTGCGTCGTCATTCTACTTTGTTCGACTTTCACATGCCCCTCTTCTTCTTTAGAATTTCCTTCTTGCCCGAGGGCCCCCTCCTCTCGGTCGGCGCAACGTGACAGAGGTGCGTTAGTCCCTCCCGTCTCACCCTAGAGCGTCTCAGGAATCGTTGAGTTGAAGCAACGTCGCCGGTGCCGTTGCAGTGACGGCACAGCCACGAGGGCCGTCCCTTTCTCGGGCTTCGATAGTTGGCCGACGCCGCGGCCACGTGGGAGCAACATGAATTGTTCAACAAAAGGACAGTTGGGGACTTGAAAGCTAGAATTGCTTCTTCCGGACCGAAGAGTCCGCCAGTTCCTATCCCGTCACGTCTCTCGACCCGGACTGTCTCCGCAAAAGTCTCGCGCCGAGTTCACACAGGATATCATTCAGGCGTGCTCGATGGTCGCGCCTGGACACGAATTCCGGTTGTTATCCCACAGGAGGTCATCCCGGAGGCGGGACCAAAATTCCCGCCTCTCCCGTCCCGTCTACCTTTACGCTGATAGCAAACTCGTCTGCGCGTGGTTTGGGACAGGCAGGTTGCCCAGGTCGATGCTGTCTCAATTACTGGACCACTATCCAGCTTTTCGCTCTGGCGACTCGGTATGCAGTCCGCGGTCTCACAGTCTTGCCACACAGACACACACACACACACATATCCACCCAGCCACACCCACACACTTACTTTTCCAGACGCCCGTCATCACTCGGGAGTAACCTCCGGGCCGCCGGCCCCGCCGCCTGACGTGACATGACAGGACGCGCCTCGCCGAATAAGCAGTTGCTTCGCACCGTCTGCTTCGCTCGGGGAACGGAACGCGCCGCGGGGGGGCCCTTTCGAAGTCGAGCTGCTCATGCGCGTCTCTTTTCCATTTTTCTTCTTCTTGCCCCCCTCTCTCCCTAACCTGATCCGTCCATCGAGCAGACACAGTCTCCCAAAGTCCCCAGCCTCGGCTGCCCCTCAAGACTCGCCGAACGTTGGTGTGCCCATGCCGTCTGCCGGCTCGGGAGTGGCGTTCGTGGGTATGGGTATCTTCGTTCGTGGCTCGGAGAATGGCTCAAGGAGTCAAGCTTTACCTCCGTAACGTTCCACCTGGAGAGCTCAAAAGGACAACACGGCTCGGCTCGGCTCCGGGACCCCGCCCTGTACTGGCAGAAGTTCTGTACATGCGTAGGTATCTTCTCGGGTAGGAAACACCCCCAAATCCTACAAGTCCTGTCTTTGCGGATGCGGCCACCCGTCGGGTCTCACATGTGAGAGCGCGCGCGCCTCCCATCGAGTGCCGAAGGACGGTGGGGTGACCGTTCGTAGCACGACAGGCGGGAGGAGCCGCTGGATGGTATGGTATGTTTGTGGGTTGTGCGGTGAGGGTCGTCGGGCTGGGGGATGATGTCTTACTACTGCTTGGGGAGCACAGGCTTCGGATGAGCTGCGGAGTGCGGGAAGCTTGACGATGTTCATGCTGTGTGATGTAGCACCGGCTCCGACTTCTTGCGGTCCTCCTTGGCCCTGGGATACGTTTGCGAAGTGAGCGTGGGCATCGAGCCTGCGGACTCCTTTTGCGGATGACTATCGAGTCGAAAAGCTTCTAGGATCACCACGCCAAGAGTCGGCTATGCTTCCTCCCTCAATTTTCCCAGCTAGTCTGGGCTGAAATTCAGTATACCTATGTAGTGGTATCTGAACATCTTGGTCACGATTTCTTCGCGTACCTGGGTATCCATTCCCCGAGATGAGTGAAACCTCGTAAATGCTGCCGGGCGATCTCGTGGCTTGGCAAATACTTGATTCTGTCACGGTGATTGTATTGTGCAAGATACGGGATTTCGCTGCCTGGAGCCGCCATATAAATTTACCCCATATGCTATTGTGCATTGATCAGCATTCGGTATTATTGTCGGCCTCTCTGGCCGTCATCCAACGCTTTCATCTTGCCATCGACAACAACAAGATGGATGCATGCTTTTGCCATACGTGTCTGTCCGAAAACGAGACTGACTTTGCAAGGTCAAGACGAGAAGTTCTGCCGCTCCAGCAATGGAGATTGTGCAAGATAGATCAATACTTATGGCCCACGGACATAGCCATCTCGTCTTGGCAGCGGCCTTCTTCTGCACCTTGCCACGCTCTCGTGCGGACCAACTGCTCCGAATCGTGTATCCCGGCGGCGACAGGCCTATGTTTGCACGAGCGTGATGACCTGGCTTCTCAAGCCGCGGCGCCACCAAGCCTCCTCGCAGCCTCGACAAGCCCGCCCTCGTCCACCCCGATCCAGAGGTCGACCCACTGCCTCGCAGCTGCATACCTCTCGCCGCCCTCGTCCCAGGCCTCCTCCTGCCTCCTCTCGACGTAGATCGTCCTGAGCCCCAGCCTCCTCGCGGCGTCCAGGTCGCCCAGGTGCGCGGCGACCATGGCCACCTCCCGCGGCCCGACGCCGACCGCCTCGGCGGCCCCGAGGTACGTCCTGGGGTCGGGCTTGTACGCCCTAAAGTCCTCGGCCGAGATCAGCCTCTCGAACCCCAGGCCGCCGAAGCTGTCGAGGTCCGCGAGCAGCGACCGGTTCCCGTTGGACAGCGTGGCCGTCACGAGGCCCAGCTCCTCGCCGAGCCTGCGGATCCCCTCGGGGGCGTCGGGCCACGGCCGGAGCCGGTGCCAGACGGTGCTGAGCGCGCGGGTCTCGTCCGGCGTGTACAGCCCGGACAGCCCCCACCTGTCGAGCAGCTCCGCGAGGCTGTCGTGGTGGTGTGCGTCGATGTCCTTCCAGGGCGTCTCGCCGGCCCTGAAGCCGCGGGTGAACTTCGCGTACGAGTTGCGCCACTCCTGCGCGAAGGCCGCCCAGTCCGTGTCCGTCAGGCTCTGCGCCCGCTGTTGTAGGCCCGGCGGCAGCGACTGGAAGTCCGACGAGGCCGTTTTGGTCTCGAGGGCTGCCTTGAGCTCGTCCTCGACGGAGGACCGCCAGTCGACCACTGTCCCGAAGACGTCAAAGGTGAGAGCCTTTACACTCTTGAGTTCTTCTAGACCGCGGGACGACATTGTGCAACTTGAGACCTGCAGCGCTTGTGGGTTATTCACCGTTTTGGGACGCATGCCGTCAAAACGAGTTTACCCCCTCCAAAAGAAGCTTATTAGTAGAAGCAACCTCTCGGCCGGGGGGGGGGGGGTTGCGGGGGGCGGGGGAATCTCGGACTCGGGCAGGCGTTCTTTCGAACATGGCGCCCAACGGCAGAGCGGCAGCACGCAAGCCTGTCAGACTCCCACAAACTGGGAACAAGCCCTGCCGCATCCTGCAGAAAAGGGAAATTTGACGTCAGGAACTGTTTTGCTCTGGAGCCAGACGCGAGCCCCTGAATCTAACCCTGCAAAAAAATTGAACAAGGCGGGGGAGGAGGAAAAAAAAAAAAAATCAATACTAGATACCACGCGTCACATCCCAACGCCAACGCCACGTCGACGCCGACGACGACGACGACGACGACGTCCCATGTCTGCATTGCCCGTGTCGCTCTTTTTACCATGTGCGAGAGAGAATTGGCCGTAATTGATGCACAAGTGCGCGCTTATTCAATCTGTACATAGCATTGTCGTTCTCCGAATTGATCTCTCAATCTGTCCCGGGCATTCATTCTTCTTCGGCACACCTCCGTCTCGTCCCGGTCCACTTCGCCGGCGCTCGACTCAACGCCAAGCCCACTCACGGACCCGGCGTTGATACCACAACACGCCGGGGACCCACACCGAAGTGACTCCCTCTAGAAAAGCCGAGGGGTTCACATTGCCATGACAGACCGTCACAAAACCCACTGGAGGGGCCGCCACTACGCCGCCGAGCACATCACCGGCCCCCTCGCCCTCCTGAACCCGACAACCCGCATCCACCCCGTTGCCAAGCCCGAGCCGTCCGGCGGCAACGCTCACGATGAGACCGACAAGGAGGAGAACAAGAGGGGATCAGACGCCCTGGATGACGGCAGTTACTCCAAGCAGCAGCAGCAGCAGCAGCAGCAGCAGCACACAGGCGTCTACACCGTCTGGCGGAGCCGCGACAACCGCAAGGGCCGACACGCCCTCGCGCTGACGCCCTCGGCCGCAGAGGCCAAGACGGGCGTCGCCGCCCCGGCCCCGTCGAAGTTCACCAACACGCTGTCCGCGACGCTGTCGGGGCTCGGGAGGATGGCCTTGCGATATCCCGTGTGGGACGTCTCGTACGACGTCGCCGTAGTCTTCACACTCGGGTCGGTGAGTCCGACGGCCTCTTCCTCCTTCCGCTCATCCCTCTCCCCCACAGTTCTCTCGAGACCAAGTCGCCTCTTGCCCTGAAGAATAGCATATGAGAAGGCGAATGCATGCTGATGGCATCATACAAGATCGTCTGGGTCATGAACGGCTTCTTCGTCCTCATACCCACGACCAACCCGGCCTCCAGCTTCTCGGGCGAGTCCTCGTGGGGCGGCGGCGTCACGGCCGTGGTCGGCGCCACCATCTTCGAGGTCGGCAGCGTCCTCCTCATGCTGGGTCAGTGTTCTCCTTGCTCCCCGCTGCGGTGCATCAAGTTGTCTCTTCTGGAGATTCCTACACCAAACCCCTTTGGGCTCGGCCCGTAACATGGTCCTGACACACACACACTCACCAGAGGCCGTCAACGAGAACCGCTCCGAGTGCTTCGGGTGGGCGCTGGAGCACGGCGCGGATGATCATCTCCTCCTTCGGCGGGATCAGAGCAGGTGCCGTCACCATCATGTGCAGAAAGACCGGTGGCTAAGCCGGAAGGGCTCGGTCAGTCCTGACGGCACTGTCGAGGGGGAGGACAGCGGAAGCGGTAGTGCGAGCGCAAGCGCCAGTGACGACGACACCCCCGAGGCTTCGCAGGTTGGCGGCGGCAGCAGCACGAAGAGGACGTGGACCTGGTGGCCGTCGTGGTATGAGCTGCGAACGCACTACTTCCGCGACATTGGGTTCCTGGCTTGTGCCTCACAGATGTTTGGGGCGACCGTCTTTTGGATCTCGGGCTTCACAGGTCTGCCGCAGATCCTGAATGTCCTCTCGGTGCCAGCAACGAATGGCATCTACTGGCTGCCTCAGGTGAGTCCTGACGGTGCCGTCTCCCCTCAACCATAGGGATAAAACAATGCCCGCGTGCCGAGCGTTGTTTGTTTGTGTGCTAGACTGACCTGTCCATCTCACCTCCAAGGTCGTCGGCGGCACGGGCTTCATCGTCTCGAGCTGGCTGTTCATGCTCGAGACTCAAAAGAAGTGGTACATACCCGCACCGACGGTGCTGGGCTGGCACATCGGCTTCTGGAACCTCATCGTGCGTGCCATTCTCTGTTCCCTCTTCCCGTTATCAGCAGGTTTCAACGCATAGTTTGAGCTCTTCAAAGTAACTTACTCACAACACTACTCCCGAGACATGTTGAAGGCTACCCATTGTGGAAATAATCAACTAACAAAGACCGCAGGGTGCCCTCGGATTCACGCTCTGCGGTGCCTTCGGCTTCGCCTCCAGCAACGAGGCGTGCGAGCTCGCCCTGACGTGGTCCACCTTCATAGGCTCATGGGCCTTCTTGGTAAGACATCCAACCTTGCTTCACCCTCCCACTAGAAAGCACTTTCCCATCTGCACACATGCAACAAGATTGTCTCGCGATGTCTGGCTGTGCGCACCCTGTCGAGTGGAAGGCTTGCCAGCCGAAGGTCATACCCGAAGGTGGACACGCCTCGGCTTGACCCATGCACCTCGCTCGAGGGGGCAGCCAACACGAGCTCTTCCCCTTTGGGAGCGAGATGAGACTGGCCGCATGCTGACAACTCCTACGCCGGATAGATTGGTTCCATCATACAGTGGTACGAATCCCTTGACAAATACCCCGTCATCATCGACAAGAGCATGCCGTCCTCCTCCTCGAAACAGCTCGCGGAGAAGGCGGATGCCCAGGCCTGAAGTCTCAGCCCAGCTCTCCAACCACCAGCAATTAGCCCTCGCGGTAGCATGGCGCCGTCCGGTTTGATTCAAGACCGAATCTGTGCAGCCAAGAAAAAGCCCTAGTGAGCCCAGCCAGCTGGTTTGAAACGGGCTGTGTGAAAGGGTCGCATAGGGCCGCCGCAAAGTGTACATACATATATCTCCCTCGGGTGTAGACAAATCGGAAGCCAGCCAGACTCCCAGCTGCTGATCCGACTACTCGTACTATAAGAAACTGAATCCCACAGCCAGGGTGAAAGCCCATGTCTGGTGCACAGTACTTGTGTGGGCGATGGCGTCTGAATGGGACCAGGCCTCCCCGGGGACGGCGAACCCGTGAGCAGCAGCTGCTGCAAAGCGAGCCCGGCCGTGTCAGCATGAAAGAATGTGATATCCGACGCCTGCAAGGATAAAAAGATCGGGCGCACGCGTGAGATGTGCAGGTCCAGGCCAGTTAGCCCACGAACCTGGGGAGGAGGGTGTGGTCCAACCTGATCTTGCAAACCGGGTGCGTCCAGGCCCTGACCGTGCCTCGCTGCAACCAACTGCCAAGGAAGCGCCCATCTTGATCATCGGTGATGCACCAAGAATCCCTCATCACAACACGAGGTGGGTCGGGCCCAGCGACCTGGCAGCTCCTGCCGTCGCATTATGACCTTGCGCATCTGCATGTTGCTCCAGACCTATTCCCGCGCTCTCGGGTTGCATAGAGCCAGGGGACTGAGTATACGCGTTGCGACAGGATGAAAGAAAGTTGAGATGAATCGGCAGATGAGACGGCAAGGTACGTCGCTGCTTTCCGGCCTGCCAGCGTGCCGAGCTTCTCCTAGGAGATGAACTTCCGCGTTACCGCGGAATATCGCTGTGGCTCTATGCGACGAATGATACACGATCGACCTGCACAGTCACATATCAGACGAACCCTTCGATATGCTTTCGCATGCATGCCATCAAAAGCCCTGCGGCCTTCCAGAGAGCATCGTCAGGGGTGCATCTATAGCAGGCAAGGCAGCAAGACCTCCCCCCCCCCCAGACTTGGCCATCGAATGCATTGCGACCACAGGCACGAGCACTCATAAATGACGATCGATGATATTGCATCTTTTCTCATCGAAAACAGGCACCGAGCACCTCAGATGTTGCAAGGCAATCCCCGAGGCGGACAGGCAGACAGGAGAGCCAACCTGACATTGCCCAGCCGGGGGTAATGGCAAGCGCGTGTGTCTGGACGATCACGAGATCGGCTCTGCGGCCGTTCTGATTGTCATTGTGGGCCTTCATTCCGCCTTTGCCTCTCCATGAACATGTAAGCCTGACAGCCCAGCTGTGGGTTTGTAGTCGTCCTAGAGGTGGCATCGACGAGCAGCTCTTCAGTCGTGATCGGCCCTGAGTCTCTCCAGGTCGAAATCAGCGACTATATTCAGTTCATGAGACGAACACCCACTGAAAATTTGTGAGAACCTCAACGAAGCAGCCATGCAAAGTGATAGGTCCCGTCACTACTGCGTCTCTGGGGCTTTAATCACCTGGCGGGGTTCTGCGAGCACAACTACTGTACACATACATACAATATTGGTTGAGCTGTCGTGTTTCAGGCCGCGAGCAGAGCTGAAAAATTCGGTCGACGGTCGTCTATAATACACGAGGTGTACCAAGCTTTTGGGGCGTCGGGGGGGGCAGCCATTGCAACCATGGTCTGTGCAAAGACGGCGCGGAGACCGGGCCGGGACTGGCATCTAGGCTAGCATCCGACGCGCGAAAGGCAGTGGAGCCCAACAGGATTCACAAGTGGTGATGAGGCTCTGGGTTGGCACGTGGTTGAGTTGGACTAGCTGGCTGACTCAGGCAGGACATGGTCCTCATCCGATGCGCTGAAGGCTCCGCTGGCCGCACGATAGCTAGAGGTTCGCATAAGAAGCTCGAGAGTCAGACCCGCGGACGCCGTCTGGATGGCAGACCGCTCGAAAAAAGTCACCAACGCGGCGAGAAAGTTTCATGAATCCTTCACTCACATTGACCATTTCCATGGGGTCGACCCGATCGTTTGGGCGAGTGGGGTGGAGAGCCCCTCCCAGATGAGGACCCACACGGAGCTGATCCGCCAAAGGATCACGCCGTGGAGGGGAGGCTGCCGACTGGAGGCCAAGTAGAGGCGATGGGTTACCTGCCAGCGCCGATGTCTCTCGAGGGTAGACTGCCGCATCATAGTTCTCTTCAACCAGACTAGCCCGAAATTTGTGGCTTGCCGCTTGTCCGAGGTCGAAACTCAACTTGCCCAGCCGCACAACGCTTACGCAGTGGCGGAGGAAGGCTTTGTCGTTGAAATTCATGGTTCCACCGACGACTGTGGCGCGCGAGGCGTCAAGACATGACCAATGTGGCCTACTCCGTACATAGTATTACAGTAGCGTGCAGGGTGTTCACGGAGTGCGTTGGCTTTGGTGCATGTGCACGGAGGCTTTTGAGTCAAGTATTATACGACGGTCTGAGGCAGCAGGCGGTGAGGTTGAGACCTTGAACTTGCTGCACGAGTTGCTGGCGAGGACGCATGCCACACTAGCTCGACACCTCGCAAAGACATGAGGGAGCTGGTCCTCTGCGCCCAAGCCGCCAATATGGCCATTTCGAGGACGACTAGCTGGTGAACCCCTTCGTCCAAGGTTTTGGAGATGTCGGGTCAAGCTCATACTGCGGCTTTCTACACGGTACTGGAGCAGTAACTGCCAGGTAGACACGAAAGCGAGCCACGGAAAGCGGTCGGCAGTCTCGAGGTGGCAGTTGAGGGTCACTTGCCGTCCACTATAGGCAGCGTTGACCCCTGGGCAGACGCTCCGCCGAGTTGCAATTGTCATGTTTGAGCTAGATGGAACAGCAATGCCGCCAGAGGACGGAGGGGCGAAGGGCATTCTGGAAAGAGAACCAAACGCGAGGTCCGCGACGCAGGATTAACTTCACACAGCGGCACATCCGGATGGACCAGCCCAAGTGCGCGGGGCGCGATGGAGTCTCGTATGTACTGTATCTTCGTACTGTGTAGTGCGCGATTGGGGCGCAAAGGAGGTCGAGTGGCTTGTGACAATGTAGGCCCGGGTGCTTGGAGTCACAAAAGGTCGGCGCGTCGATCGCAGAGACCGAGTCGGTGGCCTCATCCGAAATTTGCGTGCAACACTGCCCGCCAGGCTGGTTGGCAGGCGTGCAGCAGGTTTCTCGAATCGCCAAGAGGGGTTGGCGATGATCGGTCGGGAAGATTGGACTTTATTTCGCGATGTGACTGGCGTGCAAGGCCGGTGGAGATATCACACCTGTCGGGCTGCAACACAGCGGCACAGCACTGGCCTGCCTGCCTGCCTGCCTGCTAGCCCGCGCTGCAGAAGGCGTCCCGTTGTGGTATGCAGTCCCGGCGTGTCTTGCAGAGGGAGGACGTTGTATTCCGTCGACGCCATCAGCATGCAGCCATGCAGCCATGCAGCCATGCAGCCATGCAGCCATGCAGCCGCACGCTTTGAGCACGGTTAGTTAACCTCACGGAGTTTAGTCGGGTGTTGGACCAGTGGATGCGACGGGCCGGGGGGGGGGGGGAACACTCGGGGAAGATACCCAAGGCGCACGGCAGACTGCAGGCTGCAGGCTGCAGACAAGCCTGGCACGCCGGTCGGCCTCAGAGGCCAGTGGTGGGACTGCAGCCGGGAATACGGATACACGACATTCTATAAGACGAACTTCTGATACAGTGTAGGATGTGCATGAACACCTCAAAACTGATCGAGGCTCAGTCGTGTCACGGCCGTGACAGGAAAAGCAAAGATGGAGCCGGGTCGGGTCGGGTCGGGTCGTTTCGCGAAGGAAGGAAGAAGAAGCAAGAAGGCCAAATCGGTGGAGAAAGTCACAGGCGGTTCAAGAATAGACTTGGTTTTCCTGCACTCTGCAGACTGGATTCGACAAAAGTAAGTGTACCACCAGTATGGCTTGCGTGGCTCTTTCCCGAAGGAGGCACCCGAGCCCCCTTTGGCCTCTTCTCATACGATGTCGAGGGGTTTTTTTTTTTTTTTTTGTTTTTTTTGGTGGAAAAGGGGCAACTGGTCCGGTCTGTCTACATAGTGTGCCTGTCAATTCTATATGCCGGCAGAGCATAGCACACAGGTATGGTTTAAATGACAGCCGTCCATGAGGCAAGGCCCGTGCAGGGCAGCCTCGAGCCGTGCCTGCAGCTAAGTGGTTCCAAAGATATGCAGAGCTAATGCAATGCGACTCGGCGGTGCACCCGCTGCCGGTGTGTAATTCAGATGTGTAATTCAGATGTGTAATTCGAATGCTGCGAAAACCAGGGATGCGCGTATCCTTCTCCCGCTGGGCCACACCACGCGTAGCACGATGCACATACTGACGTGGTAGTAATGTGTTGCACAAAGTACTTTGTATTGCACAATACCATTGCTCCACAGGCGATCACGGTATTGAACAGTATACTCAATGATTCGAAATTGATGAACATCACCGTCTCTTTCCATTTCTAGCTTGTTCCCCACCAAGAACAGACGATCTGCGTTTCACAAATTGCCCAGGCCGAACCATCAATGGCATAAGTTTGGACGAACGGTGTAGTGTGCCTACTAACAGTACTTACTATATAATAGTACACACCCCTTCGCCTCGCGACATGGACCGGCGCATAGGAACGGCCCGTGGCTATGTCATGAGTACACAGCAGATGTCTTTATCTTAGCGCCCCCCCCCCCTCGTTGTTGCGCTACGGGAAATAAGGTGCTTAGCTAGAAGCTGGAGCTACCGCGGTAGAGCAGGAGCTAGAGCTCGGAAGCTTGAGCTATTCGAGGTCCTCTCAATTTCCACATGTTGGTCCGACCTCCTAGCAGCCTGGACACGAAGACCGGTTGGTTTTCCCCTCCAGAATATTGGTACTTTTGCTACCGTTCCTGCCGTGCACCAACAAGAGGCACAAGTACTTCGCACCTCGTACTTCGTGCTGGTATTCGATATTGAAGTTAAGGGGGTGGATGTCGCTTGGCAGCCGCAGCGTTCAAGGTTGCCGCTGCCATCCTCTGGATGCTTGGTACTTGTGGTTTGCACCCTGAGTAATGTCCTCGACTCGACATGAATCTCCAGTGGTCCTTTCCCGTACAAAGTACCCGGTCTGGAATTACATCCATCCGGTCTCGGACAAGCTCAGCAACAATGCCCTCGCAGAGCTCGCAGTCCCATCAAGCATCAAAGTCCAGACGTCAGGACCCTCTGCATCAACCCTGACATCTGTGACCTGGACCTGGGTTGCATTGCACAGCCGACTGCAGACCGTTGGGCACGCCCAGTAACACTATCGACTACTGCCCCTGCTGGGCGTTGCCCTCTCAAGCCCTATCCGGGGTCGGGAGGCAAGCTTCTTTAAGACACGTGCAGGGTGGCTCTGTGCTCTTGCCGGCGATGAGTTTCCCCTTTTCTCAACTCGGTCCGCTGCCAACTCGTCTTGGACGGCCGTCTGCCCGTCTGCCCAACTGCCCAATTTGATGCTACTTTTAAATCCTGCAGCCTCTCGGCCCCGTATTTTCCCACATTTCCCACGTTTCCCCCAGACCGGTCGTGATCAGAGACCAGCTGGAAAGTCGCAGCAGGGATCTGCATCTCATCTTGTTCCTGGCACCACCCAACAGGACAAGACGCTTTATCAGGCCCCCCTCCTCGCGTCGATCCCGGGAGCATTGAAGTTTGTGAGATCAGACGGACAACTGGGCAGGACTGGACGAGTGGGTCTCGAAGCCCTCGTCGTCCCTCCTTGCCCTCTTCCACTCGTCCCGTCGCGCATGCAGGTACGCTGTGCTGCACGCTGTATTATGGTATGGTATGGTATGGATGCACGGGCACGAACAAGGCCTGTGCTACACAGTACAGTAACCCTGGCACTCACCGGCATCCAATACCCAACGCCCAGAACCTGGCTGCACTGCCTTGACCTGGGCCTCGGCCTGCCGTGCCATCCCCAATCCAATATCTGAACCCACTCTCATAATCTTAATTTCCTCATACCTGACATCTCATGCCATATTCGTAATTCTCAATGTCCCTTCCTTCTCTCCTGGGGTCCCGTTGTCTGTGTGTTCCTTTTTGCAACCCCCACCCCCCACCCCTCCCTCCCAATTCGTGCCCTCCTCCGTCTTGTCCTGTCTGTGTCTCTTGTCATCACCCATCACACCACGGGATATTACCGTCGCTATTAGCACAGCGCGATATCAGCGTCTGTGTGTACGGCCCGGCGGCGCAGAGGGAACCGTCAACCCAAGTCCTTCGCGAGAGCACGTCGGCGCCAGGACTTGTCTCGCGGCTGTCTGCACAAAACACATCGCAATCCAGACCGTCACTTGACGTCTCCAATGCTCAGGGCGATTTGCTCACGACGCCCCGCGTGAGAGAGACCTTGCTTGATCAGCCCGGTCCTGTCGTGCGTCTATTGTTGTCTCACTTGTCATCCGATCTCACTCGCTCTTCCTCGTCACTGGCCAGAGCCTCTCCTGCTGGTGGACTTGCCGAAAAAGCTCACGGTCTCACTCCTGTACGGTACCTCGATCTGCCCCTTGTCGTCTCGACTGCCGAGGCCAATAAATGATATACGCGGCCAGTCTCGTGGTGGTGGTGCGCGGCCGTCGTTACTTCTTGACTCGCACAGATGGCAACCATTCTGTCTTGTTGCCCTCGTGCTGATCAGTCCTCGGCAGATGCCCAATCGTCGTGCCCTAGGTCCGTGCCTGGGTAGGTACTAGAATCATCAATGTACAAGTACCAAAGTAAGGGTCCTCTCCCGCAACCGATAGACTTGCCGTCAGAACAACGTTCCACCCAACTTTGGCTTCGCAAAGCACCTGGGCAGCATCGGAACCTCAAACTGTCTCTCGGTACAACCCTGAGAGTTTGAGGATCTGTGGCAATCCCATCCACCCGTCCCACCGTCCCTCCTCTGCTCCAGTCTTGCCCACTCCCCATCTGGTGGCTCGCAAACGCTTCTCCTCAAGGTCTGTAGCATCGCTTTGATTTGACGCCAGGGGGCCTTTCGGGGGGGGGAGGGGGCTGTGACGGACGCCCATAATGGGCTATATCAGACTTCAGACATAATCGACGTACCAATCGTCACGGAATGCAACCTATGCTAACATCGATCATAGTATCCCCTTAATAGAGTTTCCGCAGAAGCTGCGGGCTACGACATTGGTCCTCGGCTTTCGAGCTGTCATTTACGCCGTACGTTTATCTCCATGCGTGCCTCGCTTTATTTGATGACCTCCAAATATTCTGAATACTTCTCATCAATAGCCCAATATTCTTTCCCCGGCAGGCTGACAATACCTTCTCGGTTCAGCATTGCTTAAACATCTGCTGTGAAGGAATCATCCCATCCCTCCAGCGGTATTTGCTGCCATCTGTTGCCTTTCACGGTAGCCACTGTTGGAACGTGGGAATCCACGATCACGATATTTCCCGACTGCTCAGACGATTCATTCACGAAGGCAGCACAGTGGGCAGCACCTCGTCCGGGCACTCAATTATTTGTCCGCCCTTCACCCTCTTTTTAAGACCCTCGAGCCCTCACGATGAGTCCCGAAATAGGTTCATCGCTGCCTAGCATGACAGTGTGGGAGACTGAAGACGAGATGAGCATGCCTGCTTCCTCGGCCCTGACGACGCCCATGGACGCCAAACCTCCATCAAGGAGTTCGAGGACGTCTTCTCGAGCCTCGAAGCGGTCGAGGCGCTCAGTGACCCCGCCTGGGAGGATTACCAGATCACCCCCACCCCTGCCAGGAAGCGACAAGACCGACAAGAGCGACAGGGTCACCAGGGACCTCGCAACTGACGAGAAGATCAGCATCTTGGACCCGAGACGCTTCACACCTACTCTCCATGCAAACCTGGTCGGCGAGATCTTGTCCCTGAAACGGGACCAGGATGACAAACTGAGAGTAATAGAGAGCTTGGAAGCTACGCTGCAGGCAACGCGAGACGCAGGAGACGACCTCGAGACGTCCCTTCTTAGCACTGCCAAAGAAAACAGGTCCCTCAAGCGCCAATTGGCTCTGCTGGAGGGAGGCACGTCGTCAGCCCTCGGAGAGTTGGCTCGTGAACGGGACGAGGCTGTCGATGCCGCTGCGGAGAGTAGACGGCGACTTGAGACGGCGCAAAAGAAGCTGAAGATTAAGGAGGACGACTCTGAGAGGACGCATGACCAGTGGGCCAAGGACAAAGATGCGTGGGACGAAGAGAAACGGAAGACGGACCGCAAGATCCATGTCCTTGAGACCAGGCTGAAAGCGGTCCTGGAGGAAATGGCAGCGTACCAAGCTGCTATAAACGATCAGACGGTGGCCGATGATGATGCTGAGGACAGGACCAGGGAGAGTGATGCCGGCAGCATTCGGTCAATAAGCCTGAGGGACAGCGTGCGGTTCTCTCTTGTGCAGAGAGCCAATGGGCACTCCCTCGCCGACGAACTCGACCTCGACGACGACTCGGACTATCAGACTGACGCGAACGGACGGGACAGCGTCATGTCGAATCACAACCGCGCTCGCAGCGGCTCACGTGCCAGTGTCCTGTCAAGAGGTCATCGTCGTCACCCCAGTGGCGACAGCTTGCTCAGATCTGGTAGCATCGCGCGGGTTCGATTTCAGGAGATCCGCCCAAAGAGCATCATCCAGGAGGACGAAGAAGTGCAGAATTCTGTGACTCCAAATGTCAGCTACACGGACACGGGAGTGCAGTTCTCACCTCCACCGTCGCCGAAGCTCGCCCCAACCAAGGCCCCCGCGCCGACCGTCCAGAGCTTGGCTGCCAGGTGGGAGAAGCATCAAGACGAAGGCAGTCCCGAGGCCAACCAGAGGCGGAAGAGGATCAGTATTGCAAAGCCACTGGTCATTCAGCCTCACGCTCAACAAAACTTGATGGTCTCTGCGGCCGCGCAGACCTCGGACGTACCGTTGAGCCCCCCGAGGACGCCCAGATCACCGGCCCAGAATTCTCCATCTAAACTCGAATCCAAGCCGGTGGCCATCATGATGTCTGCCGGAACTCAAACAGACTCGCCTGCACCGCCTAGTCCTGCAACCCCACCACCACCACCACCACCGCTTCCTTCCCTGGCTATTCCGAGCATCTCCATACATCCTCCGACCAGTCGACCGACCACTCCCAAGGAGTCTCGACTGCCTCAGCTTTCCAAGAATGCTTCATGCCAAGTCTCCCTCTCCTATGTTCCGACCACCTCGACCGGTGTCCAGACAGAGGAGATCCGGATCGACCAGCGACTTGACAAGCTCCCCGCTCACCTGCACCCCTCCGCAGTCACCTCTCGGCCTACATCTCCTGCCGTCGGATCGCAAAATCCTGCTCAGCCAGAGGGCCACTTCACTCCTCTCCCTGGCAACCTGCCACCACGCAACCCTAGACGACTCACTACTCAGAGAAGCTACAGCGACATCGGCACCGACATGGAGGCGAAAAACACCCTTGGTGACCGCCCGGGTTCGCAAAAGTCGAATTCGCACAGGTCTCATCGCATCAGCAACCTATTTGCCGGCCACCACGACGCCAGCTCGGCCGACGAGGACGACTTCGCAGAAGCCGAGAGCGATTCCGAGTTCAGGACGGCGCTGTCGGCTCCTCGTGCTGTCAAGTCCCCATCGAACGCAGGCTCATCGCCTCCGTCCCCCGAGGATGTGGTGCCAAGCAACATCGCAGATTCTCCAGTCCAATCTCGCAATCCCTTCACTCGCTACAAGCTTTCGGGAGATCAGGGGATTGCGATGCCCCAGCGAGAGTCATCCGCCAAGACTAGTCTCCGACCATCCGCCATGGCCAACACGAGGGCAGGTGGCATGAGGCGCGCTGCCATGATACAGAATGGCATTACCACTCACCAGGAGGAAGCATCGGACCCACCATTCCCCATTCCTACCAGAGCCAGTTCCCGACAGCCTCTGTTTACTGTAAGCGGACGCAGTTCAGACAATCGGAGCCCCACGAGAAAGGAACCATGGCACAGAAAGGGTAGCACCAGGGCGACGTACCGCGCCAGCAGCGTTCGCAAGAGCAGGTCTGGTATGGCCGTTCCCAACAGCAGAAGGAGAAACAGCAGATCGCCGCCCTTCTCGCCAGGCCTGCCGCCGCAGACGCCTTCTCTCCCTCCCCTACCACACGGCGCCAAGGACCTCGCCACGCCTAGGAATGACCGTCTGCAGGCAAAAAGCCACCGTCATCAGAACTCTGATACCACCGCGGCCACATCGGCGACTGGCTTCCAGTCTACCAACAGCTCACATGCGGCAAGCGGTGTGGTAGACGCCATTGCGCAGACCATGGTTGGCGAGTGGATGTTCAAGTACGTCCGCCGGAGGAAGTCGTTTGGGATGTCGGTCGACAACAGCGGCAAGGATGACTCCAGCAATGACCGGCATAGGCGATGGGTGTGGTTGGCTCCGTACGAGCGGGCGATCCTGTGGAGTAGCAAGCAGCCTTCTAGTGGAAGCGCCCTGCTAGGCAAGTCTGGTCGCAAACGTAAGTCAATTCCCAACAACAATGGTGCTTTCTCCCACTGAGCCTCGCTGACGTGAATTTTCAGTCACCATCCAGTCTGTCCTCGACGTCAAGGACGACAACCCTGCTCCGAAGGGCCAACTTGCGGTCTTTAACCGGTCCATCCTCATCCTCACGCCTCAGCGTGCGCTCAAGTTCACAGCAATCAACGCCGATAGGCACTACCTCTGGTTGACTGCACTGTCTTTCCTAGCACACTCCCAGCAGGACATACCCGACATACCCACCCCAGTACCTCGCAAGGCCCCTGAGTTCGAGGCCTCTCCAGAGCAACTCAAGACACGGCGACCGCGCATCCGCGATTCTATTCGCCTGGCCAAGAGCCAGAACCCAGTCCTCGGTCACAACCCGTCTTCTCGACAGTCAGGTGGGCTGAGCTCCACCATGTCCTCACAGGGCGAGCCGAGAGGTGCCCTGAGCGAACGTACCATCTCACCCATGCCCAGCATCCCGGATGTCCCACCCAGCCTCGTCCCGGGCTTCCGCTCACCTCCGCAGGCAGCCGCCGGGAACGGCCTGAACGGAGCGCATCCCCCCAGCCAACACAGCAACAACACCCAGGCACCCACGACGCACCAGCGCGACCCTTCGGACGACTCCGCCATGCCGCCCGCGATTCCCCGCTTCGGCCGCGAGCAGCCCATCCTCGCCCCCGCGCAGCCGCCGGCCCTCCACGGGCGCAAGCGCAGCAACACGGGCGGGCACATCCCGCCGCCGCTGTCGTTCCGCGGATTCGGCGGCAGCGCCGGCGCCGGGGTCGGGCCGGCCTACGGCCACAACGCGGCGAACAGCCAGTCGACCAACGCGACGGGCTCCAACGACCCGTACAGCAGCATCGGCGGGCCCAGGACGGCCGGCATGGCCGGGCCCGGCACCGGCGACTGGAGCGTGTCCGGGCGCGACAGCCAGTCGTCGTGGCGGGGGTCCGTGCCGGGGAACCTGTTCGAGGCGATCGGGACCGTGCGTATGGAGGCGTTTATCAGCCCCCTCGCGTACAGCCGGTACGAGAGCGACGGGCAGCTCAACTACCCGGACCCGCTGGAGGATGCCGCCTCCTCCCACGGCGGGACGACGAGGCAGAGGCAGGCGCGCAGGCGGACCAAGGAGATGAGGCGGCAGCGGAGCCGCAGCCGCAGCCGGAGCCGGAACCGCGAGAGCTTCTCGCGGGGCGGGGTCGCGGCGTGGAAGGAGGAGTATTGGGGTAACAGTGAGCGGGGTGGACATGGGAAGGGGGAGGAGGAGAGCGTGAGGGGGAGGGGACGCGGGAGGAATCCTTTTGAGGGATTCTGAGCCTCCCCCCGCTCCGGACGGTAATTTTTCAGGAGTGTGAAGTGTGTCTTGGGCGAATGGACGCTGATCTCAAGCGGCGACCCTCAATTTTGTTTTTGACACGCAGTCGCCTTTGTTTCTTCTGACCTTCTGACTGAGCCGAGCCTTTGGTAAAACGTTTTCTTCTGTGGTCTTTTTCTTGGTGTGTCTAGCGTGAATCATGGATCACTTGCGTTGCGGGATACCCTTTTCTTCTGCTTTGTCACTGTATATATTCTCTTTCACTTGTGTTACGACTTCTCTGCTTCACGGATGCTCTCTTCGTCTATATGCCTGTACATGGCTTTGAAGAGTGTGGTAGATGGATGGCCAGACTACACCTACCTCATAGACACCTGAGAAAGAATTCTCGGTATACAGGTAGCTGGTTCCTAGATGTAATTATATATCATAGTGGACATACAACGCCGTCAACCGGATGTGGTCATGTGTCAAGGACTTCAACTGAAGACTGTCTCCACCTAGTACTTGATATCGCCCGCCTAGCGTTAATCCGCCAGTGTCTATAAATCTAGCCGGTGAGCCTTGGGAGTCGTTCGGAATGGCGGGTGGCCCCAGCAAGGGCTAGTACTAGCGGGGAATTAAGTGTGGTTCGGCGCGACCCGCTGCAGTGCAAGGCAAGCCCGGCCAGCCAGACAAGTGCCTCTCTGCCCCACCATAAATCAAGCGGACTGACGTCGGTTTCCGTCCCTCCAAAACCAAAAAAAAAAAAAAGGGAAAAAAAGACGACGTCGCTTTGCTTCGACGACAACGACACCTAATAGTAGCTTGCTGCGTGGAGCTTGCATTCACCATCGTCTCGGCCTCTCGCCCGACCTTCCAGCGGCGTGCGCGTTCACACTCAGACAGCCCTTCTCTCCCCCTTCATTCTTCCGCCGTACACTCTGTCGAACTGAGCGCGGCCGACACAACGAAACCAAGGAAAAACCATGGCAGACCCGTCCACGCAGACCGCGCTCGAGCAGATGCGGGCCCGGCACCGCAAGGAGGCCAAGGACCTGCAGGGGCGCATCACGAGCAAGAAGAAGAATGCGACCAAGAAGACGCGCAAGGGCGTCAACGACGAGTGTGCCGAGATGGAGCGGCAGATGAGGGAACGGCAGGCCGAGGAGGTCCGCACGTTACAACAAGGCGGGACAAAGGAAGAGGAGGAGGACGCCGAGGAGGACGCCGACGAACAAATACCGAACGGTGACGGTGACGATGACGGGGTAGACGGCGCTGCGGAGAAGCTGGGCGGGCTGAAGGTGGGCGATCTAGGCGCCAAGCCACCACAACAACCAGTGCAAGAAGCGCCACCAGAGGAAAGCAATGGGGGCGGAGGAGGTGGTGGGAAGAAGCGCAACCGCCAAAAGGAGCGCCTGGCCCGCCGCGCCGCGGAGCAGGAGGCCGCGGCCCTGGCGGCCGAGGAGGAGGCGGCCCACATGACGGACCACCGCGCGGTCGAGAAGACGTACATGCTCGCCGAGTTCAAGAAGCACGGGCTCGAGGAGCGCGAGATCCGGCCCGACGGGCACTGTCTCTTCTCGGCGGTGGCGGACCAGCTTGCCCAGCTCGACATGCCGCTGCTGGAGGGGCAGACGACGACGACGACGACGAAGAAGAAGAAGGATGAGGTCGGCGGCGGCGGGGAGCCCGGGTTCAAGGTCGTGCGGAGGCGGGCCGCGGGGTACATCGAGGAGCACGGGGATGACTATGCTGGGTTCCTGGAGGAGGATGTGGGGAGCTATGTGCGGAAGATGCGGGACACGGCCGAGTGGGGCGGGCAGCTGGAGCTGCTTGCGCTGGCGAACGTGTACGGCGTGGAGATACATGTTGTGCAGGACCGTGATACGGAGGTGATCAGGCCGACGGATGATACCAAGGGCGAAGAGGAGAGGAAGAAGATATGGCTTGCCTATTATCGTCACGGGTATGGGCTGGGAGAGCACTATAATTCGCTGAGAAGGAAGTCTTGAGAGGTTGCGGTGGATGTCGTCCCGGCAGGCTTCACCAGGTCCTCATGACGGCAAGGCTCTTCACATAGGGCACCAGTAGAAACCCGAACTTAATATCAAGAGGATCAAGGTTACCTATGGATCCATCTTCCAGATTAGGCCATGTGATAGACCGGTTCCAGCGGTAGTCATAAGCTTGGACACTGGCGATAGGCGTTTGTTCATACATACTCTTAGTCCCTGGTGGAGACTGCAGATATCTTCGTTGATAAAATTGTTGAAACCGATACCTGGGAGTACTCAGAACGGATAATCAATCTTGTGGTCATCAGAGATACCTAGGTACTTTCCAGAAACCCAAAAGCTCCTTAAGGGGGTACACGAGACGCACACGACTAAAAGAGCTGCAGCTGCCCACCCATACGCGTCGCGGCCCCCAGTTCAATTCCTCGCCAAAAACACAATTCATCGAGGTGCCAGAGCTTCACGATAAGTAGACAAGAATGATCAAAGCAGGAGAAAAAAAACGAGTAAAAGACAAAAAATCGGGCCATGGCGCTACCGTGTATCCCCCGATCCAACAAGGGCAAATGCTCAACAGGCCAGCTGACGCTTGGTTTACGCACCTGAAATTTAAAGTAACTCGTGTTACACCACTCGCCCATACACGTTCCATTGATTTCTGATCTGACGACTTGATTTATATGGCCTGAAGCTGGGGCTGGAGCTGGTTGACCTTTTGGGGGGGGGGGTCTGCAGCCGGTATATGGGCAATTCCTGCACTTCCCGCCTCTCCAATTCAACAGCCAAACAGGAAAATGCTCAAGAGAGGACAGGCATGGAGGGAACATCGATTATTTGATTGGGCACCTCCTTTTGACTATGCAACCTCCTTGGTCGTCCTCCTCTTGACCATCCTCACCCACCTCCGCCTCCTCCACTCTCCTCGTCGTCCTTCTCCCTCCTCGCCTTCCTCCCAGCTAACATTCGCCCTCCTCTTCACGGTCCCCATACTGAATTCTGGGTCCTCCCTGATACCCGAGGCGGTCTCGTTCTCGTTGTACATATCATAAACCCATCTCTCGCCCTCGGTCTCGACCTCAACGCCAGTGATGATCCTCTCTTCCACCCACTCACGGCTCCACAGATCCAGGGCCCACTTCTTCTCGCTCCATTCCCAACCCTCCGGCGCAAGGACGTCCTCAAAGAAGCGCGTGCCCTTAGCCCGCTCCCCCGTGATGCGTGCCTGTGACAAGGGATCATAGGGCGAGGGGCTGAAGACCCAGGGCTCCCACTCGCCGCTCGAGGCGTCCAGATGTTGCAGCTCGAATATCTCGACCTCACGGGTCTCGGGCGCAGAGTCGAGGATAATGTCCCTCGCGATCCACTCGTCCAGAACGCCCTTGGCCTTCTCTTCGGTGCTCTTCTCCTTTCCCTCGTCTTTTCCCTCGGGCGTGGGGAAGTACGCCGCCTGCGTCTCCCTCATCATCTTCGCCACGCTCGGATGGCCACTCACCACGGCGGCCCACCCGCCGCATAACGCAATAGTCCGCCACGGCAGCAGATGCGACGCGATCGTCATGAAGAGGGTCACCCCGAACAGCGCCACGAACAAGCCCGAGCTCAGCGCCTCGTCGCTGAAGTTGGTCTTGGGCACGATCCCCGTGACGACCTGGTCGTGGCCCCGGCTGAAGTCCTCCATGCAGTTCTGCAGGTCCCGCATGTTCTTCATGAAGTGGCTGCTCATCTGCTTCACGGGCTTGACCGTCCTCGCGGGGGCTCGCGGGGGCCCGCTGGGGCTATATCCCAGCTCGCGGGCGTCGGACGGGTGCCGCGCCATAAAGGACGGGATGAAGACGCCGACGAGGGCGACGGCCGGCGGCAGCACGGTGAGGAGGTACGGGTCGAGGCACACGAGGGTGTAGACGGCGAGGAAGGACAGGGTCTGCGAGGGCTTGCGCCACGAGAGGAGGCGGATGGCGCGCGACTGGAACTTGAAGACGACGCCGATGCGGGCGTTGAACCGCGTGAAGTTGGTCACCATGGTCGCGGGCGTGAAGGGCGGGCGGCTGTCCTCGTACGAGGGGAAGCTGTCCCCCGGGATGGGGGTGTCTTGGAGCTTGCCGCCCGGGGCGATGTCTTGGGCGGGCATGACCTGCTGGAGGAGTCTACGACGGGAATTCGATGGTTACAAATGATCTTCTTGGACACTAATGGTCTGCCACGAAAATGTAGGTTGGACGAATGGCTCAACTAACTTCTCCAGCAGTTTGTCCTGCACGCTCGCCTGGCCTTTCAGAGCGGACAGACCACGCCATCGTCGCTTGCCCGGCTCTTTGCCATCGTCCCTGTCGGGAGTCGGCGGCACGTCGCTGTCGTGGAGGGTGGCCTCGTCGACCGTGTTGAAGATGTCAGACGTTGTGTCGTCCATCATGTCGACGCTTGTCTCGACAGCCTGCGCTTTCACGCCGCTTCGGTTCCGGTTGCCCTCGTTTGTCTCTGCCGGGATCACTACCGCGGGTGGCACATCGTCCCAAAAGGAAACAAAAGAGGAAAAGGGCCTGTGAGCGTGTACACCAGATTGAGAGCAGTCTGAGGTGGTTGGCAGCTTGTCGTCACCGAGCGGGGCAGCTCGTTGCGAAGCCGTGTTGAAGGACTTGATGTGACGTCGTCGTCTGAAGTGCATGTCAGTGTGCGTGCCAGCCTGGGGCCCTGAGCAACGATGTTTCGTCACACGGCACCGGCCGGTCGCGCTGGGGTGGGTTAACTGCGGGAAAGCCCGTGCTGCTTATATTCGGGATTGCAGCACGCGCTGCAAGCCGCACCTATCCCAAACCTCCACGCTAGAGGGCCCCCAGCTTGCAAGCGGCAATGCTGCGCTGCCCTTGAGGCCAGCCGGCTGAAGATGTGCAAGTGACAGGAGTCTTCTTCATCGAACGATGATCTCTTTTGGGAGGCCCATGCGATTTCAAAGCAAGCCGTGCATTTGACAAGACCTGCAAGGCCATCTGATACCGGACACAAGGGAATCACAACATCCCAAAAGCTTGACACAGACGTAATTTCCCATGGACGCCCTACAAGTATAGTTCATCTGCATCTGGTGAGTTCTCGGCAGGGGGACCTCGAGTAATGTGCAACAACAGATTGCCAATTTCATGCTGTGGTTACTTGAGCATCTCAGGGTCTTTGAACCCCCCCTTTTTCCCCTACTGATAATTCTGTGGTGGGTTAGGGGATTTTCCGGCAGCCAGTAAGCCCAGTGGAGTCCACTCTACTGGCATCGACATTCAGCATATGGCTGAGTCCAGCATCGACTGGTGTTGAGGACCGGGGGTATTCCGGCACACCAACGCGTACAATACGAATTAAAAAATTCGGTGATAAGCTTCCATAGATCGTTTGATGGCTGGCCGTCTAACGTTGTTGCGACGATTCAGACAGATGTTTGTATGTCCGTGCCCTCGTCCTGCGCGTCCTGCGCAGTCCAGCTTTGACCGAAACACGCAGGCGGAAAAAGGGCTCGGGCGTGTCGGGCAGAAAGAGGCTAAGTGAGTATCGTGATTGGCATGCGGGCTTTGGTGAGTAGAACAGATCCTTCTCGGATAAAACACAGATTGGGCACAGCTGTCCAGGTTGACGGGTGAACGGACGGAGATATTGTTCATGCGCGCGCGTATGAGCCGCTCTCGCTGCCCTGAAGAGGCGTGTCCTCTGCGCGTCGCCACTGTCATGTTGCCTCGCTATAGCAGGCTCTACTATAGAAAAAACAACAGACGCGGTGACGACATGTCGCGAGACGGCCGTTTCAGAGGCCAACCATCCCCCGTCCCCTCCAGGTGTTGTCGTGGAGGAGCAACGAGTATTTCGGTATGGCGGTATCCAGTCAGGGCCCTCAAGAAACAGGTGCCTGACGATACAAAATTCCTTCAGTGGTCGGAGAGTCAGGAATTTGCATTGGGGCGGCCGGGAGTTGAGATTGATGGCGACTCCCACGAAATGAGGGTGGGGTCCAGTGGGCAAAACAACATCGATGCCCTTGTCGCCGTTGAAGTGCAGGAGGTGCCAAACAGGCCCACGCCGCAAACGTCGACCGTTTCCCAACGGGCGCTGTCATCCTTGAGGCGGTCCCTGGCGAGGTTACTGTGGGGTTTTGGGGCTGGCTGGGACCGTTGGAAAGCCCTATTTCAATGTTTCACAGTCAGGGCTGTCTGGACTGTATCAACGTGCTTGTTCTGTCTTGTGCTCAGAGACCGAGTCACTTGACAGTTTGGGGTACCAGCACCAGTACTCCGTACACACAAGTGGCCAAGCCCTGCAGGGCGAGGACAATGCATTTTTGGGGGCTCGAATCATGTCTCTTCAGCACCTGCAGGAACAGGGGGCCGTTCTGGCAGCCCGCCGGGAGAACACACTGGGCGAGGCTGAAGGTGAGCATGATTGGCAGAACATGCATAGAAGGAGCAGGTTGCCCAGTGAGATGCACACACCCATGATGTGATGCTCATCAATAACAAGACGACAATGAAACCCTGGAGGATGCTGACTCCTGAGGGTGCAAGAAGATCGGGCAAGGACAACATTGAGGGACACAAAGAACACCGCCAGACTAGACCAGCCCAGGCCAGGCCAGCAGGCTACATCCGCACAATTACATTGCGGATAGCGAGTAGCTGGGGTCCCATCGTCCCATCTGTTCAGGTGCTGGTGCAAGGTGCAGGTGAGGTTGGGGAGAGATGTCAGGTGAAGGCCATGTTAGTGTCTGGGCTGTGGTCACTGCAGATCTCTATTCTGTTGACAGGGGATTGGGCACAGCTCTGCACCCAGTCATTCAGTTGCTGCACCTGCTCAAGCGGCTGCTCCCACATCAAAACCCTTTCCAGGCCTGTATCGTGTACCATTCCACTGGTGCACACTATGCCCAAATACCATGGTACATGCTACAAAGTACCTGTACCGGCACCTATCATTACCGTAGCCAGATTCAGCCAGTGTTTAGCGCCTCTCACCTCGGCCGTGGTTCTTGCTCACCTTATTGAATCAACTGCATCCATTTTCCAAGGTTCTCTCACAAGGTTCAACCTGCACCACCAGACCTGCATCACACTCCGCTCTCTCGACTTCCAACACTCCTCCCCCAAATCTCGACACGAACCCCCTCCGCTCAACCTCCACCAGGCCAGTCTTTCTGGACGCCGACATTACACTTTGGAGGCATCCCCCAACCACGAACACCACAACAGCAACAACAAACACAACGGACAGACCCGGCTTGCCAACCCCTTTCGAAACCCAAAATCTATCAAACGGGATGAGGTAGCCTTGCAGTTCCGCTCAGATCCTCACTGGACTGAGTCCGCTTGACCTTGTCCTCCTTCCCTGTCTCGCGTTTTTGGCTGACGACGGGCCTTGCGGATTTCAACCAGGGAGAGGGAATCCCGTCGCAGAGAAAGATTCCTCCTGTTCTCCATCCAAAGTCCACTTGACATCTCGTCGTCAGGGCCACCCGGGGCCACCGTCGCGGCCTGTACAGGTGGAAAGAGCGGAGCCGTCGCCCGCATTAACGGTGCCACCTTCGCGGCCAGGGTCGTCGGATGCTTTCTTTCAATTGACCGCCGCCCACGACCCTTTCCACGCACAAGCGAGCCCAAGCACAAGCCCAAGCCCGAGCCCACGCTCTCCCTTCCTCCTGCGAACCCGGCCCTTCTGCAGCCTGGCGACAAAGGGCAATCCCGACTTGCCCAGCTGCCGGACCGACCCCGAAATCCTGATCCTGTTCGAGAAGCGCGACTGCCTCTGCTCCCCCAGCCGACGTCGACTCGTCTCGACCCGTCAATTTAATTCCCCATGATCAGGGACCATAAGGTTCCTGCTGGCCCGCGACCAGCCAACTACTCCCCTACGCGGTATGTCCATGTTCACATCCACAGCGCACCCATATCCACTTCCACGCACCCGCCACCACACTTGTGACTAGACAACACGTCCACGCCTTTCCTCTCCCCGTTTTACGCCCAGCACTCGCAGCAGAAGGATCCTTGCCAGCGCACAACATGGCCGCCAGGAACCCTGCCTGACTCCCAGTGACACCACTGCCACTGTGCTGTACCGTACTCCGCTGTTCTCGTTTTCTCTCATGGCACCTTCCACTGACAGGTTCGGGCTTTCTTGTTTCAGGAACAGGAGCAGAGAGTTCTCCAGTCCCACCAAACACCTCCACACGAGGCGCTCCTCCACGATTGGGAGCCCCCCCATGCTCTCCGCCTCCTCGTCCAACAACCACTCGCTCTTCTCCTTTGGTGGTCAGAATGGTCAAGGCGCTGGTGCCGTCTCCAGTCCCCAGACGATAGAACCCGACCCCCCGACGCCTTACGGCTTTCTCCCCGAGGTCAGCTTCGATGACTTCCAGACCAGCATAGCATCAGCGTCTGGCAGCCTCGAGTTGACACAGTTCCCATCCCCGACCGGTGAAGGTAGCATTCTGGAATCTCAGGGTTGGACGACTAGCAAGATGGTCGAGAGACCCAATACGTATCGCGGCGGTGCGGCGGCGCGTGCTCTGGCTCAACAAGGCCAGCAGCAGGATCAGCAAGCACAGTCGGCGCGATCACGGGCTGGCCCGGTTTTCAGGAGACCTAGTGTGTCCAACAGACAGACCAGCATTTCCTCGACGAATTCTACCATGTCTAGGACCAGCGATACGGCCACCCGCGACCAGTCGACTATACGCCCTCGGCGCCAGAACCAGCACCCCCCAATCTCAAATAGCAATCTCATTTCGAAGCAGCCGAGAAAGTCGATGGGTCCAGGAACTGTTGACTCCACAGCAGACCCGGGCAGTGGTACGGGTATGCGTCGACGTCCTAGTTTGAGTTCCAGTACGGGCACTGGTGTCGAATCTACGCGTTCTTCGATTGACGGGGGACCTCGTTATCCAGACACTTCGCGCAACATGACTGCGTCCCGGGCTGCAAAGCTCAAGACGCTGTCCCAGCCTCCGCCGCCGCGACTCAGCCAGAACAACGCATCTGCGGACAGCACCCTGGCGGTCGACCAGAACGCGGCATCTGCGATGACTCCTCGGTCTCCAAGGGCTGGCAAATCGGGAGCAACGACGCCCGCCTCAGGGAGGCGAATGTCGGTGGCGCCTGGTCACCCTGCTCACCATGTATCCGGACTGGGGGCCAGGACAATCAGCCCCACTGATACGCAGAGATTGAAGCGGCGATCGTTCATGCCTGACGCCCAGAGCTCTGAGCCTCAACTCAGCACCATGATCTTGCAGCCCCCGCCTCCTCCAGCAGACCGACCGGCTTCTAGATCACCTTCGATGTTACCGCGCAAGACATCGACCCCATCTTCTCAGAGGACGACGCCGGATCCAAACAGGAAATCGTACAGCTCCGTGTCCATTGCCTCCATGACTAGCAACAATACCGTCCGGACATCAACCGGGTCGTTACAGCCTCGCGCGCCGCAAGTTGGAAATTCTCGACTCCCCGCGCCCAAGTCCATGAACAGCCTTCCCGCGACCAACGATGAAGACGAGGACGTGCCGCCCGTCCCTGCCATCCCCAAGGTGTACGAGTCTCCAAAAGAATCGCCTGCCGAGATGACATTTATGGACAAGAGAAAGTCAAATCTGGGATTCGACTCGAGTAGTCTGCGCAGCACCTCGACGGGCAGTCTGTCAGGGTCCGCTGCACCAGAAAAGCCCAGAGTGCAGCGCAAGCCGAGCACGCGCCAGACCGTGCAGAATGCAAGCACTGATCCGGAGAAGAAGCCGCAGCCAGAGAGATCCCAGCCAGTCCAGCCTAGGAGGAACTTAAAGTCGATGAATCTCCCACCTCTGACGGTGGGACCGCTCAGCACACCGACGGTCAACAAAATCGCAAGATTACAGCAAAGTCCACCCCAAGCAGAACGGAAGATTAGTTCCCCTCCGGCACGCCAAACCGCGAAAACACCATCAACTCCGATGACAGCCTCTAGGAGTACCTTCTTTCCAAAGAGAAAAGAGCTTGCACATTACCGCAGCAGCAGCTCCGTTCATCAGCCGAACCGAAATGCCAGTCCGCTTGCTGAGCTCGCTGAGCTCGGTGACACAAGTAGCGCAGAATCAACGAACGATAGCGTTGTGAAGCCATCGGTCTCTCCATACCTTTCTTCCTCGGTTCCCAAGGAAGGTGGGTTCGAACAGGCGCATTTCCAGAGGTCTCAGACCGGCAGCGAAGTACGCGAGCCCGAGCAACCCATTACAACGACACAATCAAAACCATCGGGCCCACGTGCTCAGAGACAACCGTCCAAGACGATATCGAAGCCCATGGTGAAACCGAGTCCCAAGTCGCCAGTACAACAATCTAGTCCCGAAGAGTCTCCCCAGACTCCCTCGTCAATGACCACCTTGAGGAGGAAACTGTCCCTGTCTTGGAAACGAAGCAGCTCCAAGACAGAGAAACATCCCGATAACGCCAACACGAAACACGACGCAATGCCGCCACCCCGCATTCCGATCTCCGCAACTACAGGCAATTCGATGGCTTCCAAGACTGGAAGTCCAAGCCTCTCGTCCAAGCCCAGCGGGGTGCAGCTGGATGCCGCGAGGAGAAAAGCTTCTGGTGCCAGTCTGAACGCTAATCCGTCACAGCATGGAAGGAACAAGAGCGATGCATCTTCAGGCGCCGCGGCACAGAACCCAGCAGGGCGCCCGCTGAGGGCTGAAACCTCGGCTGCGTCCACGTCAGTCATGCAGAAATTTCTCCGATCCAAGGCCTCTACGAATAAGATGCAGCAGACGGATGTTACGTTCACCGCCGATCTGGACAAGGACGACCTGATTGCCGAGGAGGAGATGAAGAGGCTGGGTAGTCGGCGAAAGGAGACAGAGCTCGCGGCTAGGACCCTCGACACGCTCCGGAAACGTGCGACGCCAAAGGAGCGTGTGAGCCCCCAGGACGCCATCCGAATAGCCATGTTGAACATCTACGAAAGAGGAGAAATCATCGACTACAAGGATATCTTCTTCTGTGGGACCCAGAATGCACAAAAGGTTGTTGGTGATCTCCACTCCAAGGCCCCCAACTTTGGGTATGATGATGAGCGTGGTGATTACACCATCGTCGTTGGAGACCACCTCGCCTACCGGTATGAGATTGTTGATGTTCTTGGAAAGGGAAGCTTTGGGCAGGTCGTGCGTTGCATTGACCACAAGACCGGTGTTCTTGTCGCTGTCAAGATCATCAGAAACAAGAAACGTTTTCACCAGCAGGCCCTAGTCGAAGTCAACATTCTACAAAAACTTCGCGAATGGGTAAGTCCCCAATGGTATGATGCACAGGAGGACAGAACTGATATCTGCTTTCAGGACCCCAAGAACCGACACAGCATGGTCAACTTCACCCACAGCTTCTATTTCCGCGAGCATCTCTGCATCTCTACAGAGTTACTCGACATGAACCTCTACGAATTCATCAAAGCGAATGCATTCCGCGGCTTCTCTCTCAAGATGATCAGACGCTTCACAAAGCAAATGCTCAGTTCGCTGAATCTTTTGAAGCAGAAAAAGGTCATTCACTGTGATCTCAAGCCAGAGAACATTCTTCTGCGACATCCGATGCACACAGAGCTCAAGGTCATTGATTTCGGGTCCAGCTGTTTTGAGAACGAAAAGGTCTACACCTACATTCAGTCTCGATTCTACCGATCCCCAGAAGTCATCCTTGGCATGTCCTACGGGCTGCCCATTGATATGTGGAGTCTTGGCTGCATTCTGGCCGAGCTTTACACTGGTGTCCCCATCTTCCCTGGCGAGAATGAGCAGGAGCAACTGGCCTGTATCATGGAAGTGTTTGGGCCTCCTGAAAAGCATCTTATCGAGAAGAGCACTAGGAAGAAGCTCTTCTTTGACTCGATGGGCAAGCCACGCCTCACAGTGTCATCGAAGGGTCGCAGGAGACGGCCATCGTCAAAGACCTTGCAACAGGCCTTGAAGTGTGACGATGAGGCCTTCCTTGACTTCATCGCCAGATGTCTGAGGTGGGATCCTGATCGGCGAATGAAGCCCGAAGAAGCTGTCCGCCATGAATTCATCACCGGCCAGAAGATGGCAGCGCCTGCCCAAAGGATGGCCACTGTGCGTGAGCAGTCACCCATCAAGCGCCACAACACCATCTCCACCCCACGCCCCCTTCCAGAACCTCCAGCAGCAGCGACAAGCATGAGAGTCAGCTCCAGCATCCGACCTGTCAAAGAGACATCGGGGGTCTTCGGTGCCGGCTCCAGCCCACTTAAGCCTAGCGCTGGGATGACCACCCATTCCAGACGGCCGTCAGGTGTTTATACCATACCACCCAAGCGGACAAGCACAGGAACTACTGGCGGACTTGGCAGCAACATAAATAGCAACCTTCCGCGAGCGGCAGCTCGCAGTGTTAGCTCCAAGCAAGATCTGGCCTCGGCGGGTGCTACTGCTGCAATGGCGAGTCGGCGGGCCTAGGGAGCGCCAGTGTCCAGACCAAGCGGCTTGAGGCATTCATTGGGTATGTAGGGTGCGCCAGCCAGAGCAGGCACTGGGTCCATTGCATCCAGAATTCCCATGTGCGGTTGTTGAAAGATTGCACTGCATTGATTCAAGGCGCAGCAGGACATGGCAAGGCGTTTTCAATCCAGAGCAATCTCTGACGCCATTTTGGGAGCCGAGCTATGGAATGCATATCTTTTGCCCTGATGTTGGAGATGGCCATCAGAGCTCCTACATCCATTATTTGCAGACTCAAGAAGGAGGCTATGTGGCAGCCTACTCGAATTTCTGTCTTTTTCTATTGGTTGCCTTGTCTTTTGACATAAAGCAAGCGGACTCAAACATCACTCAAATCACGATGATACCACTTTTGCGATGCCTCCCTCTTTATTTTTTGCCCTTGTGGAGGTGCACTCATGGTGTTGTTTGGAGAACGAAGGAGGACTGAGGCCAGGGGGAGTAAATGGTGATGAACTCATTGGTCTGGGATTACGGCGAGGGAAGCCCACCGGACAGCAGCATCTACGCGTTGGCCATGGCTTGGCTTGGCTCAGCTTTGGCTCATAACTTGATTACGACTTATACTATACAACAGTAATGAATATAACGGGTGGTGGTTGGACGGACGAATGGAAGACATTGCCTCGCTGAACCGATTATTGTGCCGATCCGAAGTCGAATGTTGAGGGAGGATTCTATGACACAGGAGACGGTGATGGACATGTGGTTTTGGGAGACGAGAGCCGTGATGAGGTGCTAGATGATGAGGGCGGTTAGCCATAGATATAGAGGTGACCTGCCAACGTAAGTTGCATAAAGATAAGAGAACCTTCAAGACATCAATGATTCCCCGGCCTCAGCTCGATAGGCTGCTCTCATGGAAACCTGGCCCTTGGTGATGAGATCGTAGAATCACATCCAGCTTATGGTAAAGTGCTCCAACCTTGGGATCCAGGTTTTTCTTAGTGCTCCTTCTTAGACATCAAGCGTAGAGACTGCACTTCAACGCTGTGACTCTCTAGACCTTCATTGAAAGAATGTTTATCGTTGTTGTTGTTGTCGTTGAACGATCCCTGCCACTTCCGTTGCCTTCCAGAACCCAAAGCTGATCAGGCTTTCTTGGCTCGTTTCGGCGTACAGAGGTATGGGCGAAGGTGTATCGGCGAAGACAGGAGCAGAGAGAAGACCTGAAATTTAAGCTGGCTCATCGTCAGTTGGTTTTTATAAAGTAAGTTTTTTCTTTTATATAACTTAATTCTTAAATAATATTAAAAGTTAAAACAGCATTTTTAACTAGAGTTTATAATAGCATTAAGTAACGCTTATAAATTAATAAAAATAAAATTTAAATTTAAAATATTATTAATATAAGAAATAAATTTAGATAATATTTATAGCATAAAAAAATAATCTAATAAGCACAGGGATTAAATTCTTGCGGCACAGATTTTAATAGTCATTAGTCTAGCTAAAGACCCTTTTCCTTAGGCTAAGGCCTTGCAGCCCTTAGAGCCTTTAAACCCCCCTCTAAGCTAGCTATATAGTCTATAAAGGCCCCGCTTCCTTTAGCTACTAACTAGTTACAATATAATTTTAGTTTTCTTTAGCTTTATGCTCTATTACATTTGATTAATATGCTGTAATAATTACTGCTGGGTTTTATAGGTTTTTAAAGTGCTAAAGGGTTTATGTTAGCAGAGATAGTTAAAAGAGTATACTAATTATAGTATAAAGATATTATTGTTTTATATCTAGCAAATAATTACTAGCAATAAAGCTACTTAGGGGTAAATACTTAGATTAATAACTAAAGAGCTATAAAAGAAATATTATTTATATGCTAATAACTATATCTTTATATTTTATAGCCTTTATACTATTTTTAGTATAAATAGCTTAGATAGCAATATATTTAATATATTTAATATGCTGATTTTAACCGTTTTTAGTATAAATAGCTTAGATAGTAATATATTTAATATATTTAATATATTAACCCTAACGTAGTTATACACTAAGCAACATAAGACACTAAGCAACACACTTTTCCACTTTACGCAACCCACCCACTTTAGCGCATTATCTTTCTACAACCACTTATAAAATTCGCCTTAAAAAAAAGCTATATTATCCTTGCTATTAAAGTAGTTAAATTATTAAAAAAAAATAGCTAAAAATGCGCTGCAGCGCTATATAATATTCCTTATGCTACCTTTAGCTACTATATAAAGGGCAAAGCATCGCGCTTAACAATACGCCTAAATAACACTATGCTAACTAAGCTAGAGAAAAAAGCGATTGTTAAATATATTTTAGATTAAAATATATAAAAGTTTTCGCCCTAGATTGCTAATATAGAAGATATAGCTAACTATCTTCTTAAGGCGCATAGCAAAGAGTATATTAAAATATATTAGCTATATTACTTTATTATACAATACCCTAAGCTTAAAATATATATTAATTGCGCTTATAACTATTAAAGAGGTTACTGCAAAAATCTAAAGGTTTTAAGCAACTAATTTCGCTTATATGCAAATATAAAAGCTAAGTATAAAGTATAAAATTGCAACACTTATAACTTTAACAAAACTAGTTTTATAATAGGCATAATTTAGTTGTCTATAATAATTATACGCGCTAAACACATTAGAAAGCTAAAATTAATATAGCTTAGCAATTAAAAATAAGTAATAGCGATAATTTATATAAGTAGTAATAAGTATATAATGCTGCTATTTTTAATAGTTTAAAGTAAAAACCATTTTGCTAATTAGTATACTTAAGCTAAGTTTTTAAACGATTAAATTATTAAAATAATTTTTAATAAATAAACCAACAATAAAACAAGCATTAAATAACTGCAGTATTTTAATTAGTTCTTTAAGCTATATATAATAAATGCATATTAGCTTCTTATCTTAAATAGCTATAAAAGCTACGTTAACGCAGAGTTTAAGATATATTGCAAAGAAAACAAAATTATTCTACTTTGTTTGCTTTTGCATTTATTTTATCTAACATAGCTTTTAAATATAAGCTATTTTAATACTTTAAAGTTAAAATATAGCAACTAAATTAATATGCTTATTAAAGCGTATATTTACTATATTACTAAAAATAAGTTTTTTCTAGCGTTTAAATACGCTTACCTTAATATAATAACTAAAGATAATATTTTAAAAAGTTTTAAAAGGGCTAAACTTATCCCTTTTAACCTAAATGCTATACTTTCTTGCCTTAATGTAATATTATTAATATTATTACTGCTGTAAACTCTTTTATAGTTATTAAACTAATAAGTTTTCCAAACGCTATATAACTCTACTAAAGTTAAATTATAAACTAATTTTATTAAAAGTTAAATCTTTGCCTATTAAAATAGCTCTCTAACATTAATTTTAAAAGCTATTAATTAGCTTTTTAAAGCTATATAAGTAATTGCTTACTAGGTTACCCTTATATAATTAAAAAATTAAACTCTTTGTAAAGTAAATAAGGCGCTTAGTAAGCGCTGCAAAGCTAAAAAAACTTAATTATAAAATAAAAAAAGCTTTACTAAACAAAATGCAAAGAGACTTTTAGCAGAAAAAAGTATAATAGATAAGCAATTAGAGAAAAAGGGTGAAAATAGTAGTTTGTTAAAACGCAGGCGGGTAGGTGGTAGATACTATAAGATCTATCGCAAAGCTAGCTATAATATGCAAATATATTTAAAAGCTAAAGAAGTAGATAATAATAATAATTTTAAGTAGTTTTAATTAATTTATAGCGTTTGTGTAGAGTTTTAGTTAATCTAAGGGGTGGGTGTAGTGAAAAGTGTGTCGCTTAGTGTCCTGTGTCGCTTAGTGTCCTGTGTCGCTTAGTGTACAACTATGTTAACTTTAGATTTTTGTTAATATAAGCGTGTTTTTAATATAAGAGATGTTTTTTTGCAGCAGAGATATTAGGTTTTGCTATTCTATCCTATATAGCCTATTAGCCTATTTTATAACCTATATATTATATAGGTTATAACATTATCTCCCTCTTTACTTTTTTTATCCTAAAAAATCTTATAAGTTTCTTTCTTAACCTTTATTATTATTTATCCTTTAAATCCTAACTTTTTAATTTATTATGTTTAGCAAAGTTAAAAAAGTTTATTCTTTTAAGCTACGTTTTAAAAAAACAAAGCAAAAGGATTCTCTTCTTTTTATTATTCTTTAAAACGCTGTTACTATACTATTCTATTTCTTTTATAAGAGTTATAGTATTTTATTCTGCTAAATATCTTTCGTTAACTTATCTTAATATACTAAATATATTTGATTAAGCTAATCTTGCTATAATATTTAAAAACTAAACACTTTTAAGTTGCGTTAGATAAAAGTATAATATTAGCAACTAAAAGATAAGCTTAAGAGCGCCAAAGAGCGTTTTTATTTTGCAGCGGCTAAAATAAAGCGTTTACGCAAATAAAAGCATATATAATTTAAGAAAATAATATAAGCTGTTTATTGTAAAATTAATAATATAAAGAAGTTAAAGTAAGTAAAGGCAAAGAAAGCTAAAACTAAGCAAGCTTATATTTTTATTTTTATTTAAGCTATTATTTTTAAAGAATTAAGTATTATATAGCTTAATTTTAACTTTAAGGGTTTTGACTAAGGTTTTATTAATATAGAAAATGCTATAGTTAATTAGTCTAGTTTCTTAACTAAAGATTATAGCTAAAGAGTTTATTAGTAGTTTTAGTAATAGGTTTAAATTGTTATATTATTGGTTGTTTGTTTATTAATACTAATTAAGCAATTATTTATAATTTTCTAGGTTTTTTATTAGTTTTTATATATTTTCTACATAATTATAATTTTTCTACT
>JALRMF010000570.1:0-23138 GCA_026120015.1 Dendrostoma leiphaemia
TAATATTAAAAAATTTATATTATTAGAGACTAAGCGCTAAAAAAGTTTTTCTTAGTATATAATATATATATTAAAAAAGTTGCTAAATGTTTTAGGCTTAATAATAATATATTACTTTTTATTTTGCTTTTATAAATTACTTTTATTAAAAACAAGCAGTAGGCTTTTAAGGCAAAAGTAAAGAAGTATTAAGAGAAGGTTAATTTAATGCTTTATTTTAAAATTATAATTTAAGCAAATATTGCTTTTTCTATTACCTAGCTTTTTTAGTTTTTTATAAATCTTAGTTTAAAGCATTTAAGTATTATTAATTAGTGTATTTAATACTTCTTTAATACTTAAACGCATGCTATTTATTATTAACACTAGCTAAACTCTAAAGCTTAAGTGCTCTTTATATTATTTAATGCTTTTTTTATAAATAACCTAGAAACCTAGCGCTTTTTTTAAGGCTACATAATTATATTTTATAAAAGCTTGATTTATTAAAAAGCTGCGCGTTAAAAGACTATTATAATTTTTTTTTATAAAAGTAGAGTTGCTTAGAGTTAAGTATACTATTAAGAAATTTATATCTTTATAGAGCTTTTTTAAAAGAAAAAAGCTAGATTTAAAGAGTAATGCTTAAAAAATATATAATAATAATCTATAAACTATTAAATTAATTATTAGAGAGAGTATTAGAATTAGCATTGTACTTTAGCATATTAATATATAGAATATATAGCTGCGCTAAGAGCAGGGAAAGAGTATGTTTTAAATATTTTATACGCTAACTTAGAGTATGCTAGTAGATAAGCTTATTTAAAAATTTTTAAAGCAGAAGTTTAAGCACTTTAAGGCATTATTAAAGTTTTAAAAAGTAAGCGATATAATAAATAAAAAGCGTAGAAAGATAGATTTTATTAAAGGCGCAACGGCTTTATTAAGTATTTTAAGGTAACTTAAGGGTTTTTAAGCTTGTCTACCTTGCTTATTAACTTAAGAAAAAAGCAGGTTAACAAGGGCATTTAAGCCTTTTTTAACCTTTTTAATGCGCTTAGCGCGCAGGGCTATAGTGTCCTTATCTTTATTCTTATGTATCCGGTCCAATCCAGTCCGCGGCGGTCCAGTGGGCCAAGCCCACGAGGAACCGATTTCCATATTAAAACTAGCGAGCATTCACGTCAGTAAATGCCAGCCTACAAAAACCGCATTACACGCCAAATAAATTCATTTCTTTCCTTCTAATCAACTACCCTTCTAACTGCTTTACTAATCTTATATTATCGTAAGATTTAAAGCGAAACAAAGGCTAACTATTATAAATATATAAAAATAATTATTTTTGTCGGAAAACTTCCAAATCTATAAAAAGTATACGCAAATAAACCAACAATCGCAAAATAAACGCAAAACAACATCCTCCCATCTTCCCTACTACCCTCCTCATCCATCAACTATTAAAATAAACCCTACCAAATCTCCTAAGCCACTAGGCAACCCCTCTCAAGCTTTAAAGGGTCCTTATAGTCACTCCCTAAAAAACCCATTTGCCAGCTTGAAAAGCAGCTTAAAAAGCGGCCTAGGCAGTGGCGATCAAGCCTATTTACCTAGTTAAAAGGATAGCAAAGCTAAAAGGACTTTAATACAACTATAAAAAAGCCTTATAGGCAAAAGCCTCCTAAATACCTTTTCTACAAAGCAGGAGGGCATTAAAAACACCAACACAAAACTGAAAAAGATAGCAAATTGCCTCGCTAATTAGTTTAACAATTAAACAGCTAGTTAAATTAGTCTAAAAACCAAAGTTAATAAAAACCAAACAGCCCTAGTTATACTTTATAAACAGCTAATTAAACAAATTACAATAATTAACACTAAATACAGCAAAACAATAACATATATTAGAAACATTAACACCAAGCTAACAAGCGCTGGTTATCACAACGCCAAAGCTATCAAAGCTGGCTTTTTAATAGCTACCAAGCTTAGCCCAGCGCTATAACTATACGCAAGCGTCAACACCTAACGTAAAGCTTATCATCTAAATAGCACTTTAAACCTTAACAGCTTTTACAGCAACTTAAAACAGTGGGAAATCTTTACTAAAATAGAAAAAGCCATTAAAAAACGTTTCTATAAATAATTTTAGATTATTAAGCCCTTGTTAATGCAAAGTATATGTATAAAAATAAGATAACGTTCCCTCTTTATTTAAAGATTTTTTGCGCTAATTATACTACTTTAAACCGCCTCTAACAAATGCAAACATTGCTAAAGAGCACGCTAATCTTCTATAAGAACTAGGCAATAAAAGTTGCTTTAAAACTCTTAAAAGACATTTAACAACTCTAAATATAAACAAAAGCTTATTACCAACCAATTTAAGCGCTATTTATTAAAAGCATTATTTAAGTCTTAAACAATTATAACACTGTTTACTCTCCCTTATCTACATTTACTACTCTCTTACCATTTAAAAACAAAAAGTACCATAACTTTTTATAACGCCTTAGAAATTCTTTCTTTTATTTATTAGCACACAATCAACAGTCTAAGGGCATTTGCGCAGTCCTTATAAATAAGATTAAAATGTATCAGCTAAGCTTATACAGCTAGATCTTTTGCAACGTTAATTAACATAACTACACAACTGCTTAGATTATTAAAAAAATCATTATTTGCGCGCAGCTTTACAACCACCAAGCGATAAAGTTGCGTATTTATAGCATACTAGCTGCTATAATATAATTACACAGCGCCACTATGCTATACTATAATCTCAAAGTCTCTTTAGCTACTCTAAACCGCTTAGGCACCACTAGCCTTGTTAGATACAAAGATCACTAGGCAAAACAACCACACTAGTTGTAAAGGAAGAAAGAATTAATTGCTTAAATATAGCTGTTGTACTAAACTAAATCTTAAAGGGAAAGGAGAAAAGTGCTAGTCTCTATATAGCCTTGCTAAAGAGTCCTTATAAGGCTTTAGCAAACTTTAATCCTACACTTTACAACTAGGTCTCTTTAGCTTTAGTTGTAATAATTATTTCTCCACTAGTAGTAGTTGCCCTTAAATGCCTCCTTTGTAATCTTTAAGTTAAAATAAATAAGAATGGTAATAATAGTAATAATGGTTAGTAATAGGGCTAATAGCTTTCTTTATGGCTGTTTACTTAATTACTTTTTACTTAATTTATTGCTTAGGTTTTAACTTTTTCTCATAGCCTTAGTTGCCCTTTTAACCTCTTAAGTCTATTTAACCTTATATTTCTTTGCTTAAATTTTTTAATAGCCTATTGCTTAAAGGTATATAATAGCCTGCTTATATAGCAAAATTACCCTATTGTCCCTTTTTCTATAATAGCAATAGCTACAATTAGTAAGCGGTGGCTAGCAAGGTAGATAGCTTAAGCTTTTTATAGTTTAGGTATAAAATCGCATACTTAGCCTACTTATTAACTTACAACTTTAACCTTTCTTTTTTATATAATAACTTTAAACTACCTATTACCCTTAATTATTAATTTGTTTTATTATGCAACGCCTGGTTTCCTTTTCTACTTTTAATTTTTAATTGTTAATTGCTAGCTATTACTATGTTTTACTATGCATTTAAGCCTATATTTAACTCTTTTTAAGTTTTAACTAATAAAAAAAGTAAGTATTATTACCTTTTCTTTTTTTGTTTAGCTTTGATTTTAACTTTGCATAATTTATTAGTTTGTTTAGCGCCCTCAAGTGCGCTAATTCCTTAATTAGCAGCGGTAAAAGCTATTTAAAAATAGCTTTGCTTAGTTTCTTAAAAGCTTTGCTTTTAATAAATAAAATATATTTTATCTTTACTATTATCTTTATCTTTATTCTCTTTATATAATTAACTATATAAATAATATTATGTTTGCGCATATTAATAAGATTTTAGCTGCTTATGAGCGTAATTTAAAAAGCATTTTTTTCATTAAAATGCCTAGGCTTAATAATAACATTATTAATGCTTTGCAAAATAATAGTGCTTAAAATACGCCTTAGTTTATCAGCGGTATTACTAACTAAAAGCGCGTTTCTAGTGGCGATTTTCTCTATAGTTTTAACAATGGCGATAAGCCTATAATATTATTAGAGAAACCTACTGTAAGTACTTTTTCTTTATGCCTTTAAGCAGAGCTAGCTAATTGACTAATCCTTATAATAGGTTCCTGCTATCACTAGTCCCTTTTAATAGCTTAATGCAGTTTTTATAACGCTTGCCTATACAAAGAAACGCTTTTGCAATACCTTTGCCGCCTAATATAATAAGTTACTTTATTTTATAAATATCTATACCCTTTGTTTAACTTATTAAAAATAAGCTTTAACAAAATAATAAATAATAACCTTGCAATTATTAGCAAGAGTCTTATAGGCTTAAATAACATTATTAAAATATATTAATGCAGCCTTTGCAAGAATATTGCTGCCTTGCCTTGCTTTTAACCTAGCATTTAGATTTTTTAGAAAAAGTTATTAATTTAGGGTATTATTAATGCAGGCAAAAATGCATATATCTTAACTTTAAATTTTTAAATCTTGCATTTAGATAAGTTTTTTTAATCTAGCAATAATTATAGCACTATTACAATTATCTTAAATAAGTAGACTTAAATTTGCATGCTTTGTTATGCCTTTTATTTTAATAAATAAGCGGGGTTTTATCTTAGATTGCATCTTAGAGATAGATATTTAATATTATAGCTTATTTTTATTATAGTTTATCTTATTTAATAATATTAATTAAAATATCTAGGCTAGTATATCTTTGCAAATATAAAATAGTTCTCTAACTCTCTAAGGTTATTAATTCTTTTTTTTTAGTTAACCTTTTTAAAGGATTTTGGCTAGTTTGTTTTTATTATTAGCTTAGTTTTCTCTTGCTTAGCAATGTTTTTCTTTAAACTTCTTATATTGCTAAATAGCCTATTTAGCATTTCCTAGATTGCCCTTAAAGATTTATTTATTGTATTTACTTAGCTATTCTTTTTACTTTACTAAATAATAGATATTATTATTTAAAATCGTTTTATTACAAATCTCCTCAATCTTCTACTTTACATTATTTTCTTTAAGGTTAGATAAGTTTGCTAGCTTTTATATTAGCTTTTCTCAATTCTTCTTTTATAGTTTCAAAAGGCTAATATAAAAGATATTATATTTATAAAAGTACTTCTCTAGCAACATTAACTAGTATGCTTAGCAATTAATTTTCCTAATAACCTTAAAGGGTTTAATATATCTTAGTTAGAGTTTCTTAAGTTTTTAAAGCTTAAGGTTCTTTATAAATAATAGCACTTATAATCTTGCATTAAAAGATATAAGCTAATATTTATAGTTATAATATCTTATTGCTGCTTTATTTGCCTATATCTAATGCTTTTATAATAATGTTTAAAGCTATTGAAATTTCTCTAGCCTATTATTAACTATTAAAATTTTCTTTGCCTTTGTTAAGTAAACAGCGCCTTTGCTATATGCTTTTTTAAATTTACTAGGTTTAAGGAGAAATAAAGGGAGGAATTTATATAGTACTTTAAATAGTGCTTTATTATTTATTAAGCTAACAGCAAAGTTTATTATAAAATATGCTAATAGTAATAATATAGCCTAGTTTATTTAATAATTATTAATAAAACATTAGAGATAATACTTTAACGTTTAGTTTATTTATTTTGTTTGTTTATTCGTTTAAAAATAAAACGCCATTGAGAATTTAAGAGCTATGCTTTTGTTTATTAACGCTCTTTAGAATTAGCTAGTAAAGATTAAACCTTTATCTAATATAATGCCTTTAAGCAGCTTATATTTAGTTTTAATTTTAGCATAAAATAACTAAGCAAGTTTATAAGCATTAATATCCTTTAACACTAGAAAAAAGAACAATATTTTGCTATATTAATTTACAATTATAAAGATTATATTAACTAGCTTATTATTATACTAAACTATTAATAAACTAGTAATAAAATCTATTAATAGCTTAGCTATAGGCTTAGATGGCTATAGTAGGCTAGCTAATTTACTATATAAATAATAGCGGTATAAAAAGCTTTATTAACATGTTGGACACTTAATAGTATACTCTTTAACGTTACTTCTTATTTTTTCTTAGAAAAATAAGCGGCTAATATTAGCTAAAGTTTATTAAAATCCCTAATATCTACCTAGCAGTAAATTATAAAGAATCTTTAGGATTTTTTATCGCAGCGCTTGCTATTTAGAAATATATACGCGCAAACGGTAATATAAGAGCTTATCCTTTACCTTATATTTTTAAAGTAATATACTAGGATAGTCGCTAGAGAGCGCGCGTTTAATCTCTTAAATCTAAGGATCTAGCTTTTGTTTAATTTATATTAATTTTATTAGCAGAGAGAGAAGCAGCGCAGCATATATATCAAGGCCAACGGCTGCAATGCCTGCTAAGCCTCTTGGAAACAACTATTTCCTACTTAGCGCTAGGTTTATAAAATTAAGCTAGTTATTAGATAGGTTTTGCAAATTTGCTTAACTATACTTTTAAGTATTATTATATACTTTAATGCTATATATTTATATAATTAAATATAATTGCAAACTAGCTAAGTTTAACTAATCTTTAGCCCTTAAGCTCTTTAAAATCGTAATGCTAGCTTAGATAAAAGCAATGACTTTGGAATAAAAGTCTGCAAAAGCTATTAGCGGCAGTTAAAGACGCTTTTTAATATAGTTTAATCTCTAAGATAGCGCATTGGCTAGATTTTTCTTGCTTAGAATATATTTAATTTAAAAATTAAACCCTAATAGGTATATAAGCTAATAAATCTATTTTGCTATTAGCTCTTTAGCTTTTATAAATTTCTTAAGATTAAGGTAATTTAAAAGAATAAAAATAAGAAATCTTACTTCCTTTAGGTAATATTGCTATTGTTTAAATAATAATATAATAGTAAACATCTTTTAGTTATATATTTTTTATTTATTCTTTATATCGCTTAGCTTTTAGGATTAAAATATAATTAAATGCTATATTATTTTATTATTCTCTTTTTATGCTTAAGAGAGAATGCTTAAAATAGCATAGCCAGAGGCGTTAGTTTATAGTTGACAAGGTTTCTCTAGGTTAAAGTAATATAAGAGTAAAGTAATATAAAAAGTTAATTTAAGCTAGCGAAAGGCATTAAAAGCTAATGCATGCTTTAGCGCTTTTAAATTAAACAATCTAGGTTTTTAACTCTGCTCTATGTTTTTTAATATGCCCGTTAATGGTTGAGCAATCTTTGAGAACTAGTAGATAAAGCATTGATAAAAATTGCAAAATCTAATAAAGCTTTAAATATTTTAGTATATTGTAGGTATTAGCTAGTCTTAAACAGTCTTAACCTGTTAAGGATTTATTTAAACACTTTAAATATTAATAATAAATTCTAAGAATTTTAGCTTATTTTAAAAAAAGAAATACTTTAATAGCTTAACGTAGAGTTTATTTTGCATTAATTAGTTTATAATTATTTAAAAATGCTTTTAATAAATCTCTTTATTTAGCAAGAAAATAAAGATATTATTTAAGTATACTATAATAAAGATATTAATATAATTATTAAAAACTTTGGCAATATAACTTTAAAAGATTATAGGGGCATTTATTAAACTAAATAGCATAACTAGATACTTATAATGCCTATAGCGTATTTAAAACGCTATCTTTTATTTATTGCTCTCTTTAATTTAAATTTAATAATAAGCGTTAGTAAAGTTAATCTTAGAGAATACTTTAAATTTAAAGAGATAATCTAAGATTTTTAATATAAACAAAAGAGGGTAGCGGTTTTTAATAGTAACTTTGTTAAGTTTATAGTAGTTAACGCATAGCCTTAGTCCCTTATTGTTTTTAAGAGTAAAAAGAATAAAAGCGCCAGCAAGACTTTAGCTAAGGCAGATTTTACCATAGGCTAATTATTTTTTAAGATACTTGCAAAAGATTTTTAACTTTTTTTTAAAGAGTTATTAAATAAAAAAATATAAAAGGATTATTTTCTCTTAAAGTAAGATAGCATAGTTTGCTTATTGTCTTAAAGGTAATCTTTTAGCTTTGTTTAAATTAAAAAATGTTAATATATACTTATATAAGCATTTTAATAAGTTTTTTAAATTATATAATTTATCTTTGGTTTTATCTTATAACATTTCTCTAATATCTTATCTATTTTTATTTTTATTTAGTATATATTAGGGATTATTCTTAAAGGGTATAATAATAATATAATAAAATGCCTAATTCCTTATCATTCTTTTAAATGCATAAGCTAATATAGTTTTAATTTAGGGGTTATTATCTTTTTGATATTATCGCTAGGTTATATTATTTAAGATTATCTTTCTTTCTTAGATAGCCGGCATTCTAAGAAGGAGAGGTAACTTATGCCGCTTTTGTTTAATTGCTATATATAGCTATTAAAACTTAATATATTTTTTATAAAAATTAAATATAATAAATGAAACCTAATATACGTTGTATATTTTAATGGCAATATAAGAAATTTTAATAAGAGGAATAGTAAATAAAGGTGCCTTACTTAAATTGTGTTTTTTAACAAAAGAAATATTAATAAGATTAACTAAAGATTGCGTGTTTATGTTTACCTTTACCTTTATTTATAATGACTTAGGTATTTTAATATAGGCTTTTATAGTTATTATTATAGCTATTAGGATTAATGTTTTAGGTATCCTTTTAGCTGGATTATTTCCTTTGTCTTAAATTATAAGAGTCTTTAGTTTTTATAGTTGTTATTTAATGCTTATAATGCTATTTTTAAAAGTAGCTTAGTTAGCTTGCGCCTTTTTATTTAAATAAGTGTTGGCAAAGTAGTTTAGAGAGTTGCAAATAAAATATTAAAGTTTTTTGTTTTGGTTGCTAGATGAGTTTTTATTATTATTATTTCCTTTAATAGTTTGGTTTAGCGGGAATTTTCTTTCGTTAAGGTTAGATCTGCTACGATAGTTTCTATAGCTTTAACTACTATAACTACCACAATTATTGCAACTAGTGCAATTTTCTCTTAAGCCTTAACCTTAGCCTTTGAAACCTTAATTATTTCTAGATTATAGAGAATTGTTAAAATTATAGTATGATACATCCTTAGGTTGGTTGGAATCTTTAAAAGGCTTATTTCTTCTGCGACGTTTTAATGCCTTAGATAATATATTGCTTAGGAGATTAGTTTTATAGCGTTTCCAAAGCCTTTTTAAAATAGCCTACCAATAATTATTAGCAAGGTTAACTATTTCCTATTGCTTTGTAAAGATTTTTTAATTAATATAAGTATATATAAGCTTACTTTTTAACTATAGCTAAAGCTTATAAAAAAAAGTTAAAGCTTATTGCTTATTAGTTAGATATAGCTTTATAAAGAATTTTAAAGCTTTTAGGATTTTGTAAAATTATTGTAGTGCTTAGGCTTTATATTGTTTAAGTTTATTAATCTGCTTAGATATTATAAATCTTTAATTATTGTGATTTTTCTAAAACTTATAGGAATACTTTTACAACTTATCTTAGTTAGACTTATATTGGCTGCAAAGCTCTTTGTTTTCTTAGGCTTTGCTTTAGCAATAAGCATTTTATTAACATTGGGCAGTTGGCTTAAGAGTATTATAAGCATATATAGCCTTGTTAGTTAAGCTATTTAACTTCTTTGGTGCTGCTATCTAGATTGTTAAAACCTTAGACCTTTAGGTCTAATATTAGCCTGCAGTATAATTAATAAAAAGTTTCTTAATAGTAAGATCTAAGTTCTTTGCTAAACTTTTATTTTTATTATTAAGCAAGGCTTAAATTATTTGCTTAAAAATAGCAATTTTGTTAAATAAAGGTTTTTTAGGTATCTCTTTAGGTTATTGTTTTTAATATATGCTATTTAAGTTAAATAACTTCTTTTAAAGAGTTTGCTGCTAGGTAGCCTAATGCAAAGACTCTTTTTTATTAAAGGCATTAGTGCTTTATCTTATTTATAGGGGCATTTTAAGTAGTAATAAGAAAAGATTTAAAACTATTAGACACAAAGATCACTAGGCAAAACGATTACACTAATTGTAAAGGGAGGAAGGATTAATTGCTTAGGTATAGCTATTATACTAAACTAAATCTTAAAGGGGAAGGAGGAAAGTGCCGGTCTTTGTACGGCCTTGCTAAGGGGTCTTTATAAGGCCCCGGCAAACCCTAACCCTGCACTTTACAACCAGGTCTCCTCGGCCTTGGTTGTAACAAGCCTAGCACTTGTTAACGCTACTATAACTTCTATAATCTCAAACCCTTAGTTTAACAACTATATTGTTTTTTTAATTGGTTATATACCCGCTAATGCTAACTAGAACAATGGCGCTGGTTTCGGCGCTGCTTTTATTATAGCAGCTATAGCTTATAAAAGTAGCAATAAGTGCTATAATTGTGGTAAGATTAGTTACTAGGCTAAAAACTATTGTTAGAAGGTAGTATTTCCCAAGCCCTATCAACCAATAAGCTAGAAGGTCACCTTGAAGAAGGTGCTCTTTAAAGACAATAAGGCCCTTAACAAGGTAAAGACCTTCTTTAGAAACAAACGCAATACTCGTTCCTTTACTCCCTGCAAACTTTAAGTTTATTTTATAATTGATAACAATAAAGACAACGACAAATAGATAATTAACCTAAGCCCCTTTAATTGCTTAGCAAACGACTTATTTAACGCTAACCTATAGTTTATTATTAAAGACCAGCTAAAAAACAAAGAGTAGAAATGCTATAGCACTTACTATATAAAAGTAAATGCAAACAAAAACCCTTTTCTACTATAAAATAAATACCTTATAAAAGAGAATAGTAGTAATTCTTATAACCTTTTTAAAGCACAACTGCCTTTGAGTAAAGAGTTTACTGTTTTCTTTAATTATAGCTATTTGTTGATATATATTTCTAATAGTTTAACAACTAAATTATAAACTAAGCTATATTAAACAAAGCAGCTAGCTACAATGCATAGCGTTAAAAGAAAAGGTCTGCCTATAAACTAAGACGTTGTTATTAACAGCTAATTTGCTATAATAAACGGCTGGTTAAACAGCTTTTTAATAACAGGTAGCATTATACCTAATGATACGTTTTTAGGCGACCTTATACTTGGCAAATTAATATTTTATAAGTAGGGCATCACTTGCAAAAACAACCCTCTCTATAGCCAGTTGATTACCCTCTATATATATTACAGCTAACTAACCCTTTTACCTAATTAAATAACCTTAAAGATATATTATATAAGTAAGCAAAGTTACGCAATAAAAAAGGCTATAAAGCTAATAAACAGAGAATTAAAGGCATAGTAGAGCAAGGGCATACTTATAAATAAACTTAATATTTTTTAATATCTTTAAAAGTATAAGACTTGTTTTCTTAGCCTTTTTAACCTAGCCAAAAAAAAAACTAAGGCTATTTGCAAGCTTTTAAAGGTGCAGCATATAATTAATATAAAAAACAACCTTTTATTTAAGCAAGCCCTATAGCAATATAATCTAGCCTAAAAATAGGCGATTCGCAACTTTGTTAAAGCATACAATAGCAAGCTAATATAATTAAGCAAGTCTTCTTAGGCTTTTGCTTTATATCTTATGCTAAAAAAGTTATTTAAATAAACTATTAAGCTTGACAAAAATAACCCCTAGGTAATATAGCGCTTTTGCTGTAATTATTATAAAGTTAATGCTTATATTAAAAAATATATATACCCTTTGCTTAATATAATAAATTAGATTTAACACGCGGCAGGCCATCGTTAGTATGCGTTTTTAGACCTAAAAGATAGGTTTTAGCATATCTTTATCTGCTTATTTAATTGCAAAAAGATTACTTTTTTTACTTTTAATAGTTTATATAAATAGATTATAATGCTATTTAGCCTAACAAACATACTTATAACCTTTTAAATATTAATTAAAGAAATCCTTAAGCCTTTTAAAAACTTTATTTTTAAATTGCTAAATGATATAGCAGTCTGGGCTAACTCTTTTTATTAACTTTATAAGAGATTATGTTTTTTGTTTGCATGCTTAGAAGAGTATAGCATACTTTTTAACACTTGTAAGTTTATTTTATTTTGTATAAAAGGCATTTTCCTTGGCTTTGTTGTTAATGCTAAGGGCATTAAGGCAGACTTTTCTAAGGTTGCTGTTATTAGAGATTGCTTTAAGCTTGCTATAATAATTAAAGTCTATAGCTTTGTAAACGCTGCGGGCTACTTTTGCCACTTTATTAATAATTATTTAATTAAGTTAGAACTTTGTATAGATTATTATATAAGATTAAAGGAAGCCTTTGTAAAGCTATCGCTAAAAGCTAAAAAGCAGTAGCAGTATATTTGCAATCTTATTACAACTTTTTTATTAGTATACATTTTTAACTAGCAATTGCTTTATGTAATTAATTTAAATGCTAGTTAAAAATACGCTAGCGCTTGCTTTCTATAGCTTTATCTTAACTCTTAAACTAGCAAGTAAATTTTTTACCCTATTACTTATTTCTTAAAAAAGTTTAGCAAAATTTAAACCCGTTATTTAGCATAAAAGCAAAAACTTTTAAGCATTTTTTTAGCACTTTAACACTGGAAATACTAAGTTTAAAGTACTAAGGTTACTATAATAATTAATTACAAAAGCCTTAAGACTATTAAAACAAAGGCTAATTAATTATTATAAATTATATAATTTCTTAATGCTATAAAACATTATAAAATCTGCATTATTTACTGCTTTAACACTATAAACGTTTTTGTAAATTATCTTTTTAAACTATTTAATATACTTATCAATGCATTTCTCTTTGCTAAAACCAACAAAGAAGAAAAAGTTAATAATAGTTAGCTAGCACCTAAGATTAAGCATCTTTATAAATTAAATCGGCTTAATTTGCAAATAATCTTTAAACATTTATTATCTAAAGCAGACTTTCTAAAGGCTATTAACCCTAACTAGGCATATAAGCACTTTATAGTTTATAACAATAGCTTTTATAAGTTGGTTAAGTATAAGCGCCTGCCTAGCAACCTTTTATATTTAAAAGGTTTAGCTATAGATAGTATTGCTTTGCTAAGGGTACTTAAATTTAAAGACCTTTTAAAGTTAGTATAATAGATTTATTTAGATTAGGGTTATTATATTGTTAGCAATATAGTTTGCTACTTATTATATAGCTTTTAGCACTTAAAATTAGTTTTAGCAGCTTAGCAAGCTATAGCAAAGTGCTTTTATTGCTAATTAATAAAAAAGCTAAACTTTATCCTTTTTAATCTAAAACCAATAACTCTGCTACTGCCTTTTGCAAAGTAAGTAATTAATTTTACAGCAATTAACAATATCTTTATTTTAATTGCTATTAAATATGCTATAGGCTAAATTAAAGCTAAAGTTACGCTAAACTAAACATTTACTAGTATTATACCCCTTTTTACAAAGATTATTAATATATTTAGGCTATTAAAAAAACTAATCTTTGATAATGCTAGCTGCTTTAAGGGTAAAGAAGCCTAGGCGTAGCATTGTTGTTATAGGTTAACCATTTGGCCTATTATGCTAATAAGACTTTGTGGAAATAGCAAAGTTAAGAAGGTAAACAGCAATCTTAAGCATATACTCGTTTGCAAATAGATAATCAATCTTATATGCAATTTAAAAGCTTTTATATATTGCGCTATATTAATCTATAATTAGACTCTTAAGCAGTTTAGTTACTCTTTTTATTTTTTTTTATTTAGTATAACTTTTATAAAGTTAAAAAATGCCTCTTTAGTGTTTAACTTTATAGCTTATACTTGCAATCTTATTAATAATAAAAAGATTACTTTTAACAAAGAATTAGTTTGCTAGCATAAGGCACTCTTAGCCTGTTAAAGGGCAAATAAACTAACTGCCTTAAGGGATTAAGTATGCGCCTTTCTTTAGAAAAAGAAAGCTTTAATATGTGTATATGCTTTTAACAACTAGGTTTTGCATATATGCCAATATAGCTATAAGTATAAGCTATATTATAATAGCTTATAGGCTATTGTTAATTGCTACGCTAGCAATGTATATACTTTTTAAAGCCTTAGCAAAATTACCCTGCCTTTTAAATACAACAGCACTAACCTTTTTTTAGCTTATAGTATAAATAGCTACTTTGTTTAAAGTTTTTAATACGCTAGCAAAACTATATTGAAATAAAACTGCGCAAGGCTGGCCGCCAACGCTAGATTAGGCTTAGGCTACTAAGCCTAGGGCGATAAACGGCTGTTAGGTGGTTCTGCTACCCTTATGGCTGTGGTAGTTTTGCTACCCTTATAGCTATAGTAGTTTTGCTACCTTTATGATTATGGTAGCTTTGCTACCCCTAGTGCCGCTAGCAACAGCTAGTGGTAATAGGCAGAAATAAGAGACGCCTCCCTCTAAAAAGAATAGCTAAGTAGCAGTAGACAATAAAGCACGTAGACAATAAAAATAAAGGCTTAGAATAAGCTAAATAAAATGTATTGTAAACGAATAGACAACGATTAGAACGGTTGTATTTGGAAAAGAAAGTGGTTATATATCTAATCTAATCTAGTTTGCGGCGGTCTAGTAGGCTAAGCCTATAAGGAACCAATTTTCATATTAAGACTAGCAGGCATTTACGTTAGTAAATGCTGGCCTACAAAAACCGTGTTATACGCCAGATAGATTCATTTCTTTCCTTCTAATCAACTACCCTTCTAACTGCTTTACTAATCTTATATTATCGTAAGGTCTAAAGCGGAACGAAGGCTAACTATCGTAGACACACATTCTTATCTTTATTTTCCTTCTCCTTTTGCTTCTGCTGCTCTTTTTCCTTCTTTTTTTCTTTATTATTATTATTATTATTATTATTATTATTATTATTATTATTAGTGTTCTTTTTTCTATTAAACTTATTAGCTAAGCGAGCATAGCAAACTGCTTTTTTAAAGGCAGCGCAAAAGCAGCGCAGGCGCTGCTTAAATCAGCATAAAAAATACAACTAACAAAAAAAAGAGCAGAAAATATATAGACTTTCTAACGCTAAAGCGCTTAGCTTTAAAGTAAGCAAGGGCAAAGGCGCAGCATAAGATAAAAAGCTATATGCAAAAGTGCCTTTGCGCATAATATATATAGCATTAACTATAGCTAGCGCTAATGCTAAAGCACTAGCTATTTAAGCGCCCAGCTTAGGCTAAGCGCAGGCAGTTTAGGCAGAGCATAAAGATTAACAGAGAAAGGCTAGCAACGCAAGCAGGCTTAGTATTGCCCTGCTTATTTATTAATACTATAGTTAATATAAAAGTAAGATAGTATATATTTTATAAGCAGAGACATAGGTAGATAAGCGGGCTATTATATGTAATGTAATATAATGTAATTTAATAAATCTAGCGCGCGCAAATTCTTTTATTTAGTTAGTCTAAGAAAAGCTTAGAAATGATCTTTAGAGCTTGAAATTGGCTGCGCTTATATAGCGAGCACCTTAGAGCTTTGGAACGTTTATTTAGCAATTGCTATTATTTATTTCTTTTATGGTTTTTCCTACTTTATTGTTTATTTTATATAATATACTTAAATTACTGTTTAATTAGGGGGTATATTGCGAGCAGGGGTTTTTATAGGCCCTACTATTCTAAAGCTCCCTACTATTTAGGAGCTCGTTTTTCCTTTGTCCTTTTTATACAATAGACTTACACAATATACCGTTCTATATGGCCAACGCCTCGCCCTGCTCGCCACACCTGCACCTGTGCGCTGAATCTAGTCCCAACACTGCGGGCTCCTGTGGGCGGGTTGTATTTTTGCATCTTCAGATCGTCCGTCTTCCCATCTCACCAGCCCTTCAGGCCTGCGCCAGATCATGATTTTGTCTTTCTCATCCTTCAATACGCAGGAACGCAGCCTCTGTAAGCCTGACTAGTTCCGAAGTATCCCTATAAATCGCTCCTTCTAACTCACCAGCTCCTACACAGAAAGAAGAAGCCGTTCAAATTGAGCGGTTACGAAGCCGCTTATTGTATTGAGTAGAACTGATGCGGCTCACAAAGGAAAGAAGCGTATATGTACAGTTTCCAGGAGTTTACCCACATAACGTGTGGGGACAGGCAAGTGTCGTTGCTGTTCTCCGCCCGTTCACCGGCCGATGATGCACATGCAGCACAGCGCCTTACAGTGCCTAGGTAGCTTTTCTGTGCGCCCGGGACGTTAGTCACGTCAACTGCAACCTACTCAGACCCTTGTGCACCTAGCTGCCGCGCTGTGGCTCTTTCTTTCCTTCCGTCTTTGCAGCCTTCATTGCCTGTCGACATCCTTGATCGAGTGCCAGATTGTCCATTGCTATGCAATGGACATTTATTGCTTACACTACAGTAAGCACTAAGTACTCACCCCTCTTGCACACGAGGATGGCCGCGAAGAAACTATACGCCCGGTGGTGGACATAGCCGCCCTGTGTCACGGTACGTATAAGGCAAAGAACCCGTCTGGTAGTACTCTCAGTTCTACAATGTTCCTCTTTTGGTGTAGTAGCGCAGTGGGTCTTCCTGTGCTGTGACACTCTGGCCGAGTTTGTTCTCGTTCAACAGGGTTGAATAATACAAACGTCCGCCGCATGTCTGATTAGATCAAAGTGCTTAATCTGGTTGAACCTCCTGCTCTTCAAGGTGAACATAATGTGGCTATTATTTCGCTCAACAAAGTCCATCTTCGGGTCACAGGTCTACATACCTATCTAGGTAGGTAGAAAGCGCTTTGAGCACAGACGATCAATATAATACGCTACTCGAAGCCTCAGATATCCGTTAAAGGGCTGCAATATTCTTCACGACCCAAGTCTTCTTCCCCCTTCATAGCATTGGCATCTTTCCCATGGGTTTCATTGATGTCTGCATGATGTCAGTAACACTACACACTCCAGAGCTTGCTGATAACGTCCAAACCTCCAGCGGTCCCTTCAGCTGCCTCATTCTTTTACCTCAAGGCTGTGATGGTCACGACACATTCGCTGTCGAGACCTCAAACGTGAGACCTCTGATTCCAGCCAACATGATGCGGGCAGTTCGCAATAAATGGAAGACTCACAGCCCCAGAGCCTCCCGTTTCATCAACCGCGTGATGCTGCGCAAGCTTGTCGTCGACATAGTCGACCTCGTCCCGGTACGTGCCCAATGGTCCCAGGAATCCTAATGCTGTCTCCAAAGACATGGATGCTAATGTGACACAATGCTTCAGGTCGTCTCTGCAGATATCTCCTTCAAGTCGACTCGCCTCGAGCTGATCGATAGCTATGGACTCTTCACCGAATACCCGGGACTTTCGATATCACCTGAGGGGGGTCTGCCGACTCAAGCGTTGCTGATTCACTGGAAGACAGACATCAAGGCGGCACTAGTGGTTGCTCGCGTCTATTGCCGTAGATGTCGCTTTGAATATTTCCTAGGTACTATCTGAGAGCAAGAGACCGCCGAGTAGGTAGTAGATGAATTGGTGAATGAAAAAGACATAGATCGGCCGGTAAAATTCCCAGCCCTCCATGGCAACAGGTATGTACTGGTAGTTAGTGAGACCCTTGCCGTGCTTGGAAGCATACATATGTAGCAACACTAACAGTCTCCGAGATTGTTGAGCTGTAAGCGAGCAAGAGTATGACAGTAGCAAGGCTGTGATATCGAATTGTCTAAAGTTGGATGATTTTGACATCGAGGCGAATGAGTCGTTGAAACTGCAAATACACTCGAGTCCTTCGAGTGAGGCGATAGAGCCTTTGTCAGGGGGCCAGGCCTGTGAGCTCAAGCCTTAAACTCACTGCCCCCTGAGACTGGCCACGATAACTTCAGTATTCGATCGTGCCGAGAACTCACTTTCACAACTCATCGCAACGAATGCGATGATCGATCCGTTGAAAGAGACCTTCTAAGAACATCCGCACATTCCTTTTGGTGAAAACGCTCAGCTGTCTGCGCCGGAGTCAAGCCAGCGCCGTTCCGGACATCAGTTCTGGCACCTCTGCTCAGAAGAAACGCGATACAAGCTGTCTCTCCCTTCGACGCAGCAGCATGTAGGGCCGTTCCCCAATCCTCATTCAGCGCCCAATCCGGGTTGTCCGCCTCGGGTATGGCATCAACATCGAACACGTCTCCTGCGTCGTCCAGTAGCACACGCAGTGCTCCCACGTTCCCATTCCACGCGGCCACCAGCATCGCAAGACCGCCTGTCGCCCGGCACCTCAGCAGCAGGCTGATGATATCAGCTGGCATGCCTGGCGTGGAACAAGCGGCCTCGAGTGCAGTCGAGCACACCGGGTCGCTCCGAGAGTTGGCGTTGGGGTCCGCGCCGTGCTCGAGAAGCCATCGCGGGAGATCAGGGGTAGCTGCGAAGAGCAGCGAGCAGATTAGTGCATCGCCGCGGTGGTCAAGGCTGTAGTCAATGTCCCACCCGTGCTGGAGCATGCATTCGAATATCTCGATCTTGTGGCCTCCCTTCAGAGCTGATTGTGTCTCGTGGAAGCCGCAGTAGCACCCTCGATCCAGGAGCAGGTTCGCCGGTCCGACGTGGCCTTGTTGAAGGGCTACGTTAAGGGCTCGTTGCAGCGGCTCTAGGTCCGGAGACTCCCAACTTCCGAGGAGAAGTTGCATTTCCTCGACTTGGTTTTCGTGAGCTGCGGACGTGATAGAGTCCACAAGCGATTGGAGTGATTCGTTGGAAGACATTTTGTCCCACAGCCGGATGCCTGCTGACGTCAGGAGACTTGTAGAAGGAATGTGAGGCGGATGAATGGAAAAACCCAAACGTCGCGAAAGCTCGCGAAAATGGGATGTTTATATAGTCTCAAGAAAACGAAGGACAAAGCTGCTAAAGGAATCCATGTCATCTGAAACAAGACACATGCGAGCTGGGGCCACCTTGGTGCGAGTGGCCAGACTTCAGAAGACCCGCTTGCCCTGAAGTCACACGGGTTTCGAGAGTAAGCTGTAGGCGGGTATCAATACCAATGGTGTACAGGTGGCGCTGGCAGGCCATACGCTGTGCAACCCCAATATGTGGATATTCGATTTCGTCAGGGCTAAAATTGGTCCTTGAATGGTAATTTTGGCAGTGGTCCCCACCTATGTAGGCATGACTCGGAGTCTCGTACTTTCGCCTGTCATCCATGATGATTGATCCGCGACACAGCGTGGAGACAACGTTACTATGCTGGCCAGCCTCACTAAAAATAATCAATCCAAACACCACATCACTTTTCATCTTACCAGCGGGGAATTATGGATATCTCAAGGTGTTTCGTTGAAGTCTCTCCGTGAGGAAATGTTGGAAGGTCAATTGTGTGCATTGATCCTATGGGTGTATGCAGATCCAAGTTGGCTGCCCAAATAGCAACCTTGGAAGTGACGCATTCCAAATTTACTTTAGTGAACGTTCACTGCCAACAGTATAACTCCCCGTGTACGAAATTCTACTTGTGCAACCCCTGGGTCTAGTACCTTTGACCTTTCGAAGCTGACATTGTGATACCAACGGTGGGTTCTCAAGGCCGTGTTCGACTGTCTGACCTGGTGGGGTCGCAGGTGGGTTCACTCCCATCAGGGTCACAAAGTTCTTTCATAAGCTCTCCCAACTTCAGGTTGTGGAATATGGGAATGTTTCAATTTTCAGGTCCGATATGGCCTCAATTACACAGCCACTACGCTAGGCCTGGTTTGATGAGGACCCGAACGGTCGTCTTGAGTAACAATGGCATGCAGCAGGTGGTTGGTCTTACTGTACTGAGTCGCAGAAGGCGAGATAGATTCAAACATATCGATCACCGTGTTCTCCCTCTGACTTCGTCGTCATTATATAAGAGGGAGGAGGGCTCCCAATGTAAATCCGTACATAGAGCAACAGCATCACTTTCTCGATCTACTCAGTAGTCCCAATCGCCTACATATTCCACAATCCTGAAGCTGGTCTTCATATTGATCATCTAACTCGACTCCCTTCATTATTTATTCTTCTGTATTCTCACCATGCACTTCCAATACTTCACCCTCGGCCTACTCCTTGCCTGTGCCAGTGCAGCACCAACCGGAAACACCACGCCCACCACATCGACGACCGTTCCCGCCTACATGACTCCGGCAGAATGCAAAGCCTTGCTGGACCCTAGCCTGGCCAAGAAGACCCTCTTCTGGTCCGGATGCGGCAATGCAGCCAAGGCGGCGCTTACTGACAAGAATCACGCGTATTTGTCCGGCTACCAAGTTATGCGCGGAATTTTCAAGGAGAAGTGGCCCAAAGACTACAACACCTTCACGGCCAAGTTCAAGACACAGAAAGCAGAGATTCAGGAGACTGCTGATCACAGTTTCTGGGACGCGTGTAGTCAGGCGCTGGCGAGCTTGGCTGAGGGCGAAACATATATCATGTTGCCCGGTAAACAAGACGCAAGTAAAGGTCTCGACTGGGGAACGAGAGCTAAGTCACACTGGGCTGAGCACGAATACCCCATTCTCTGCAAGAGCACAGCAATTACCAAACTTTACCGCCTCAGTGCCTCGGACGCTACGGTGAAGGAAGACATTACCGATCTGATGCTCGCGGAAAGGAAGGCAGGCAAATGTCCGGCGCTGAGCAAGGTCGCGGGTGGCGGAGAGGAGGATTGATTATTATTGAGAGGTTCAGGACTAAATACCGGTATTGTTGGAATGTGCTTCTTAAAGGGTCTGATGATCTGTGCAGCGACAAGAGAGACCAAGTCAAGGAATTGTGTATTCGATTGCTTGAGAATATACGTGTGGTGCTAAGAGGAACTGCAGTTGTTGGGAATTCCAAGAGTTGCTGGACAGCTCTGAGGCTTATTGGTGTCATGGACTGTAATGAATATGTAATCGCAGACCATATAAGAGGAAACCTTTTGAGTATGAAATCATACTATTTAAAAACACGTGGGGTGAACCAAGTAAGCAATACGACATCAAGGTGTTCATCAAATACATACTTACCTTGGTCAGGCTGGATGAGACTGGCCAGTAGTTTTCAATGACCATACTTCCTTATATACTACAGTACGCCGGTTGAACGTAAGTATTTTTTATAAGCGCAATCCGCAATTGTAACTATAGTCGTACGAGACTCTTCCCAATGTCACAGATCACATGGGCAAAGCTGGTGTCTTCTTCCCCCGACCGAACCGGCGTGCTGCCTCCAGAAGTAAATCAACATGCCGCGAGATGCAGAGCAATTCCATATCCTCATCGTAGATTGTGACCTCGGTGCCCATCCTGCCGCCAGACAGCATCTTTGTCTCGTAACGAACAAGAACGAAACGCAGCCCCTCCTCAGGCAGACTTCATTTGTATTCGATATCGAGCGACACTTCATAGGGTGGTTAAGAGTAGTTGCCTTCATAGCCTATTCGATATTTTGTTAGCAGATCTCGAAGCTCGACGTTAAGACTCGCCAGCTCTGGTCGCTAGAGATCCTACTATTTTAACACTTAAGCTATTAAATAATTTGCTATTTTAGCTAAATTTTTTAAAGCTTTTATTGCTAAATTTATATAAAATAAAATAAATTGCAATTTAATATTAATATACTATTAAATAAGCTTTCTTAATATATATATACTAATAATAAGTAAATTAAATTATAAAAAGTAAAGATAAACATATTATATTTAGCTCTATTGCGTATAAAGGAAAAGAGACAAAGTTTTTATTTTTATACAAAACTTAAGTATATATTTTAAGCGCATATAACAGCGCCTAATCTTAGTTTATAAACTACTATAGTAGTAAACACTAGTATTTTTACTATTATATAAAGCTGCAATGCTAATTATTTTAACATTAGCATTTTTTTTTTATGCAGCTTATATAGCTTGTTATAAATAAAAAGCTATAGAGAAAAGACTATCTTTTTTTAAAAAGCAAATAGCGCCATAGTTATATTAGTAGTTAAATGCTAATAAAAACTATATAACTATAAAAACTATTAAAGACTTTTCTTTTAAGATTGCTTATATATAATAGCTTATATATAGCTTTTTCCTTTGCAAAGTAACTCTTTATATATAAAAAATTATATATAATAATTACTTTCTTTTAAGTTATAAGAAAAGCTTTAAAAAGCCTTTTTTATAAATTACTTTATTATAAATAATAGGCACTTGCCTATTAATTACAATAATGATTTATACTTTTAGCCCTTATATAAGCTATAAAAAACTATATTTATAACTTAGTTTTTAGTTTTTTCTCTCTCTCTTTTTTAATTAATAACCAACCTTTTTTTATACATAGCCTTCTCTTATTTATCTTCTATATATACTATAGCTAACTTTTTACGTTGCATAGATGAATTTATATACAATAAAATTAAATAAAAATTAATTAAAATAGCCGCTCTTGCCTTTATAAATATCTTAGTTTAGCTAATCTTTTATACAATATTCCTAAGCACCTAAGGTAGCTATTAGGCCTTTATTATACACCTAGGCACCAATGCCTAGTTTTGTGCTAATATTTATAGCCTTTGCAAAAATATACATAACCTATTATCTTTTTTGCTTATTATATATATAAGAACTAATAAAACATAAAATTAAAAATTAGCCTTAGCTAACTTGCTAATAACTAACGTATATATTAAAGTAGGCATTAACTAGGGCTATATATCCTTAGCCTTTGCTAAAATTATATAATATAATTTATACTTTACCGCTTTATAAATTCTTTCTTTATTTTTAAATATATATAAAAAGCTAATAAAAAACAGCCTAATTGCTAGTGTAGGCTACTAAGCTAATGCCCGCTATAGCTATATATATAAAAACCTAAATTTCTCCGCTAATTTATTTAGCAATTGTATGCAAGTGGCTAAATATTAGCATAGCGCTTGCACCAACTATATTTAGCGTTTGCATGCCTAAAAATGCTAGGTTGTTTATTATATAGGGAAATATTTAAAAGTGTTAAATAGTAAATAATAAAAAAGGATTTTTTAGTAGTTTATATAAAATAATATAGGTAAAAAAATAAAGATTTTTACCTTATATAAAATATATTTTCTTTAACTATAAATATTATTTTTTTTTATTTTATTGTTTAATATATCCTTTAATTTATA